>QRFJ01000346.1:246815-264925 GCA_006176705.1 Cocos nucifera | reverse complement strand
TATATCTCTTATCCGATCTCAGATCGGAACGAACCTATGGTCCGAAAAAATCAGATGAATTCTTCAATTGTATCAGAAGCCAAGGTTACTAAAGTATTAGATCTAAATTTAAATTTATTTTATTAGAAAATAAATATATTAGATGTTCACATGAGATTGATCAATCTGAAATCAGAAAAAATTAAAATTAAATAATTTGGATCTAAGATTAGAAAATATGCGTGACTAGTTCTAAAATAGAATAGTTCTATAGAATAGTCTTGCATGTTTACAGTTTAATTTGATTAAATCATATTTTAGATCTATTTATTTATTATTTTTTGATATTATAATTATTATAATAATATCTAAAAAATAGTAAATAAAAATTATTTAGTTTTAAACATCATATGAGATATGATTGATGCATGTCTAGACTAGTTATAGAATAGTTCTACATAGTTATCTAGATTAGAGTTTATTTTGATAAGATCAATTTAAATCTAATTTTTTAGATTATTATGAGATAATTCAAATTTGAAAACATGCATGATTCGATACATGATATGTATGCAAAATATGCCATGATTAGATCTAATTTGTATATGAGATATATGATATAGATCTAAAACTATTTTGTAGTATTACATGTTCCTGATTAAGGCATTCCTCTTGGCCGTCCGGTCATAAAAATGAAGAAGAATTTAAAGACCCACTCTTTCCATTTGATAGGATGTTGTTATGATGTGTAGGGGTGCTGTGTGTTTCGTCCATCAGAAATCCAAAACTTACTTTCTACAAACCATGAGATCCTGAAATCCTAGAATTTATTGTGCATTATTTGTTATGAACCCTACTTAATTAAGAATTAAGATTATGAATATTAATTAGATCTAAATATGAGAATTTTAGATCTAAGACATATTCATAATACTGGTTCAAGCTTGGGAGCTCAATTAGGTCTAAGCGGTGATCAATACTGATCAAGAGTTGTTAGATGGATCAACAATGCTTAAAATGACCAAGCCTAATAGGATTAAGTCTGGATCAGATTGGATCACGAACAAACAAGACCTAATTAGCTCAGAGGTAGAGTCTGGATTGTAGGCTAAATTGGTTCTAGCTCAATAATTTGGTGTCTAAGGTAAGTTTGCACATACGACCGATGGTTTTTAATTGGAAGACTACTTGATCTGAATGCGTTCTTGTATGAGTTAATGGCAATCATTCACCGACATCTCACTTACCTGGCCATATCTGTTGACTCAGTTCTAATTTGAGGTGGTCAATAATCCGAGCTAACCCATGCACTAGGTTATCATAATTGTTATGACTATGACAAGTCTAGTTTAATGAGATCTGAATCAATTCTCCCTAAGAAAAGATTAAGTCTTAGGTCTTCCACCATTGTAGATGTGCGGGCCCTTCCTGGAGTTGATTATTCTCGGCTAGATACAGTGGCTCAGTTGCACCGAGAAGATGCAACCATGTCTATTAGGCATTGGATGCTATGGGCTGGAGGATGAGTTGGGCTCAAGATTTTGGATACGAGAGACTCAATTAGGAATCCAGTCTGTGCAAATAGTGGGTTTGGCTTGACTAAGAAGTAGATCAATATTTTGGATATGGTGAGATTCATGAATTAGAGATCAAGTTTGGGTGCACCATGATTAGAGAATCATTGAACAAGAGTTGTTCATTCATTGGCTAACCCATCACCAATAACTGTTAGGTGAGGTGATGAGTCAATTGGTGAGATCGCACCACCCACTAGAAATCATTAATCATGCAGATTTTTGCATCTCTACAGAGGGAGTGTAGGAATCTGAGAAAATAGTGGGAGCTAATTTATTTAAAAATATAATCTCTAAATAAATTGGTCAAGTCATAACTATAATATCTAACTTGAATCTTTGACTCTCTACAGAAAAATATCTGCATCCAACCCATTAGCACGTATCTTGGACACACATAGACTGACTAGACCCAATTATAAAGATTGGCTCAGGAACCATAAAATTATTTTGGATTCTGAGAAGTTAACCCATGTATTGGACCAGGACCCTCCCACCTTACCGGCCCGTCCATCCACTGAACAGAGAGCATCACTGAAAAAAATGTATAGACAAAGATAATAAGGCAGATATATATTGGGCTCGATACTGATGAGCTCCAGCACCAACATAAAGATATCAGACTGCTTCCAATGTTGGCTCACCTGTTAGGAGATGTTTAGTGAACAGAGTTGCACAGCCAAGTATCAAGTCACGAAAAGACTTTTTAAGGCTAAGAGCATGATGGGCAGTCAGTCCAAGATCACTATATCTGATGATGATCAAAGATTGAAAGAGCTTGAGAAGCTCGATGTGAAGTAGACTTGGATCTACAGAATGATATTATTTACAATCCTTGACTGATGCATATGGGCATTCATCAGATGATTACCACATGCATAAACTTAAAATTCTTGCTGAATTAATGAATATGCTGGTCACCGCTGAGCTTTCTTATGAAAATTCTAAAGATTCGATTCTTGCTATGGAATGGACTTCTTCCAAATGAAAGTCTTTTGGAAAGAAAAAAAAGTCTGTGAAAAAGCAAAAGGTGGAAGGAGGAAAGAAGAAGAAGGCAGAGCCGAAGGTGAAAGCTGCTGCCAAAGAAAAGTATTTCCATGCAACAGACGACGGCCATGAAAGTAGACTACCTACCTTACCTAGCCATCCTAAAGAATAAGAAGAAAGGTCCTTCTGGAGGTATGCTCGTTATTGAGTCTAACCTTATGATTTTTTCTGCATCCAGTTGGGTGCTTGACTTTGGTTCTAGTGCTCATTTATGCACTTCCATGCAGGATTTTGAGGATAGCAGGAGCTGAGATGGAGACATGATCCTACACAATCGTAATAGAGCAAGAGTTGCTGTTAGTGGCGTGGAAAACATACCCTCTTCGATTACCATCTAGTTTAAGACTAGTTTTGAAAGACTGTTATTATTGCTTGTAGCTAGCAGAAATTTGATTTCTATTTCAGCTTAGCACTAGAAGGCTATGTGATACCTTCTTTAAGGACCATTGTAACATTCTTTATGAAAAAAATAAAATAGCAATGGTTCTTATTAACGATCTTATCAGCTACATATTGATTATCTATTCTAACTATCAGCAAAATATGAATGCCAAATGACCTAGATAGTCCAAACGATACATAATTGGCATCTGAGATTAGTAATATAGCAGAAGATGACAACAAATTAGAGAAAATGGCTATTAGTCCGTTGACTTCTGATCATGTCCAACTTATGAATCTTGTCTTCAAGACAAAATGACTAATCTTCCTTTGTTGGACATGGAATGGCCACAGATCTCCTTGCCCTGGTACATACTGATGTGCGGCCTATTGATGTGCCGGTTAGAGCAATTTATCTACTTCATTACCTTACCGATGATCTATCTAGTATGGTATTGTATCTTATGAGACATAAGTCTGAAGCTTTTGAAAAGTCAAAGATTTCAGACATGAAGTAAAAAATAAATTAAAAATCCATTAAGGTTATTCGATTAGATCGAGGAGGTGATACCTTAGCCAGAAATTCCTAGACTATCTTAAGAAAAATGGCATAGTCCTCTCATGGACTCTACCAGGAACATCTCAACTCAACGGGGTTTCAGAACGGAGAATCAGACTCTATTGGATATGGTCCGATCCATATGAGCTTCACAGATCTTCCTGATTCTTAGGCATCATTTTAACTTCAATTTATCTACTGAATAGGTTCCTCTAAAATTGTTCCTACCATACCGTATGAGATATGCATGGTAAGAAACCAATCTGAGTCATCTCAGAATTGGGTTGTCCGGCTTATGTCAAAAGCACAACAAGCCTAAGTTAGAGATAGATCCTTTCAGAGCTCGATTCATAGATATCCTAAAGAGAATTAGTACTATTCTAATCTTCAAAAACCACAATGTGATTGTGAGTCGACATGCATCTTTCTTGAAAAATAGTTTATTAAGACGTGGCATTGGAAAGCAGATCAAGCTTGATGAGAATGTCTCACAAGTACAATGAGCTAAGGACCAATTAGAACCAAATCAGTTTGAGCCAATAAGAACACTACCTCCTCCACTTGTAGATCGGAAAGAGTTTCCCACCTCCTGAAAGATACTTAGATTATTCAGAGATGTAGAGAAAAATGTTCCTTAGTATATGGTGCTTATGGTATAATCCAAAACCTACAACGAGCGATATCAGATATCGACTTCGAGAAATGGCAAGATAGGCAATGCAGTCAGAATCGACTCGATGCACTCGAACCAAATCTAGACCTTGGTAGATCCACCAAAAGGTATAGTACTATGGTCTAATCGATCTTCAAGAGAAAGATTGGTGCAATGGAAATGTGGAGACATTTCAAGGCTAGACTATGGCAAAAGGTTATAGTCAATGCGAAGGCATTGATATCAGGATACCTTTTCCCTAGTGGCTATGCTAAAATCCATCTGCACATTGCTTACTCAATTGCAGCTATTTGATTATGAAATATGGCAAATGGACGTTGAAAACATATTCTGAAATGGATATCTTGAGGAAGATATCTATATGGAACAGCCGCTAGGTTTCACATCCAGTTGAACTGATCACAAGATTGCAAGCTGCAAAGGTCCATCATATGGACTTAAGCAAGCATCTCAAGCTAGAACACTCATTTCATGATGTGATCAAAAAAGTTTGGTTTCATAAAAATGAAAAGAAACCATGTGTCTTCAAAAAGTCAGTGGGAGTGCTGTTATCTTCCTCGTATGTAGTGGATACATCCTTCTATTGGAATGATATTCCAATCACTGACACTCAAAATATGTTGCCAAGAATTCCCATGAAAAAGGTGAAGCATCTTTGTTTGGGAATTAAGGTCTAGGGAAGACAAATAGATGCTTGACTTCATAGAAGATGTATAGAGAAAGATACTAAGAGATTTAGAGAAAACTCTAGAGGGGATTAATACCTCAAACATGGTATCATCTTCCAAGAAGATGTGCCTAGCAACCTGAGGAATAGAGCATGCAAGATCCCTTACTTTCATAGGAAGTCTCATAAGCCGCTAATATACACGACCTGATATAGCCCATGCGTGAGGTCACAAGTAGATAAGCAAAATCCAGTGAAGAACATTGACTCGTAATGTATCCTTAATACTTGAGAGAACTAAGGATATGATGTTATCTTTGTAATGGAAACTCCAAGTATAGTCACAGACTCAGATTATGTCAATGTAAAGATCGAAAAGTCCGACATCTGGCAATCTTTGTGTGAATGGTTGTTGCTCAGCTGAAGAGTTCCAAGCAACATTATGCGATTCCACATGAAGTAAATATATCACTGCATCAGAGGCTATGATGGAACTTTTGAAATAAGAAAGTATTGCTGCAAAAATCAGAGTAATGGCCTATTAGATATCATTCCTTGTACTACACATCACATGGCTGCCATACCCTGCTAAGAGCCGAGTCTCACCAGAAATCCAAGCACATGACGCGATACCACCTCATCTGCGATTACCTCGCGAAGGTTATTGAGGTCAAAAGTCGACTCCACAGATAATGTGGAGACCCGCTAACAAAGCCTTGGCAGCAGAGATCGAAGCCCATCTGAGATATGGACTAGACTATAGCCAATTGGCTTAGGAAAGTGAGAGATTTTATTAGATATATGTCCTAGAAGCCAGAATGGCTGACACTTGTAATACACTTCTAAGGGCAAAATTATAATTTGATTAAATCAATAAAATGGGTTATTTTCTATCATTAATGTGTATTAGTGTCTGTGATACATGCTTTGAGTTAATGTAATGATAATTCATATTTTCAAGAGTGAAAATTTAAGAATGAATATCTATTATTAACTCATAAAATCTCCGACTACATAGGAATCACATGAGAGGGATGGTGATTGATCGAAGGTTTGTGTTTAAATGCTTCTCTATAGTGATGAGTCTTGAGTCTACGGTGGAGACTCGGAGCGAGAGTCGGTGCTCGTTAGAGAACAGGGCACTGAGCGTGACAACCTCGAGTAGTCATTAGGGAGTCAGTCTTCTCGTCAATGACTGACTCGATGCTGTCGTGAGTGTGTCTGTCTCTTTGATTTGGGTCATTGGCAGTTCACCTTGAGTGTTATAGTTTGACTATGCCATAACTCGTCTCCACCATACGAAACCTGAGGTGTATGTTGTTAAGCATGTTCATTGAGGAACTGGATTGCATCAAGAGAATCTATCTACCTCGGATGGTAGAGACACCCTATGAGTCATGAGAATCACGTCCAGAAGCCTATAGCCATGGTGGATAAATAATAGAAAGAGTTTCTATTTAGATTTCACATCAGATTGAGATATCAATGATTATCATCATATGATAGAGACTGGGTTTGAATGAGTTCCTAAACCCTAATCTGATCGGAGCTTAGAATAAGAACTTAATACACATAGGTAGCTGCACCAATGAGGTTCGCATTCAGCTCTGATGGGTTGCCACCAATATTGCTAGGTATCACTGATGGATTTTGGAGCAATTAGAAGATTTAGATGATCGATCATTCTAGCTGTTGGAATCAGAAGAGTTCTGATCCATCGAAAGAGCTTTCGATGATGTCGATGATAGAGATCATGACATATCCTATTACCATAATAGAATGAACTAAACTGGTCCAACAAATAAGGTTTGAATCTGTGATCATCAATTGAACGATCCAATCATTCAGATTCAATTAGGTTCAAGAAAATCGTGCTAGCACTCGATTGAACCTAACGTTCTTTTTTACTATCATAAATAGTGTGCCTGAATGAGCCAAAGAGTTTGTCTCGATCAGAGGCCTTCACTTGTCTGACTAGAGCCTATTTAATCAAAAGAAGAATTGTCTATTTATAAGAATACCCTGCATTTTTGGTCACCTACCATTTTGTCCTTTAACTTGGTCAAAGTTGAACCTTTGATAGTCAAATATGACCATTGATCTTTGACTTCTATCCATGATCATGCACCTATTGGAGAGCTAGGGGCTTGTCCTCCTACCAGAACCTAGCAAGGAGGAGGGTGCACGCCACCTGCGTGTGCCCAAGCTGGAGGTGCCAGGAGTCCCTGTTGGATAAGGACTCCATCCTTTTTGGTATCCAATTAGACTTCTGCCTAAGGAATCAAGTTTGACTGGTCTAGGCACCATCTAAGAGGAATCCAAGGGACTCTATTCCACCAATCAGATTTAGATCTAATTTCATAAAGGTTGTGATTGGTTGGGAAGAGAGGAGTTGGATCATGCATAGTCTATAAATAAGACCCTACGCCCACAACTCAAAAAGCATTAAAAATCCCATGCCCAAGGCTGCCTCTCCCATCCTCCTCCATGCCAAGTCCATCTTCTCCCTCTCCTCTCCATGCTCGAAAGGTTTGGGATCCAATTGGTGCAGTCCAGCACAAAGAAGGCAACAGAAGCTAGAGAGCGCGCTGCGCAAGAGATCAACTGCTATCTTCGAGTATTTGAAGATCCTCCAAATCAGATCAGATATAATTTTGGAGACGTGTTAGAGAAGAAAGGACTTCAGATCCTATCCGAGTGGATACCGATAGAGGCCAGGCACTTGCGTGGCGAGATCTAGAACCTTTCACTGCTTACAGGATCATCAACGGATAATAGGATTATCCTATGTTAAGGTAAATTAAATTTGATTGAATTTATCTAAATTTATTTTAATTAGTAAAATAATAAAGATCAGATCTGAAACATCCCAGATCTGATCTGGATCAAAGAAAAATATTTTTGAAATATATCTCTTGATCCAATCAGATCTGAACGAACCTGGTCTGGAAAATTAGGATTTTTCTTCAGATTTGGTATGAATTTTCAGGCTTTACTCTAAAGAATAAGTTTTCTTTTCATTAGATTAAAGCCTAGTGGTGGCAAGGTGTTTAGCATGAGGATTAGGCCTTGGGTATCTGCTGAATGAAACTTGATCCCTACATTGGATTATTGTAACCATGAAAATTTGGAATGATTCTCCAATTTGGATATGAAGTGGGTGCATACGAGATTGGTTCAATGATTCTTGATCATGTGGCATCATATTCACTTGACACATCCATTATCTAATTGGTTCATAGAGGAGGGACATCCTCAACGACATGGTCTGGCCACATTCACCCATTGCATCATGGCTGCAGATACTTGGTTCACACTGGCTGGCTCTGAGTTCAAAGCCTCTAGCCTACGTGTCAAATGTTGCAATTTTGTGTCTCTACAGCTAGGAATTTGTGTAAATTCTACTTAAGTGTGATTTTTTAGTTCTCTTTTAGTTCATTGTAAACTTCTCTCGCTAGATTATCATAAAAAAATTGCAGCTTCATTTTGGTTCTTGACATAAATTATCCCTGCAAGGGATCTAGCATTGTTAAAAAATTGACTCTAACCCTTCAAAATTAGTAGCATAGCCCCAAGTTTCTATTCCCATGTGTGGGATTGGTGCAAGAGGTTTTGATCGTCGAAGATTTCCAAAATGATTACAGCTAGTTGATAGAATTGATTTATTTCATTTCTAATTCTAGTGTTTTGGTGAGAAATATTTTTTAATGATATTCTCACAAGCCTCTCAGGTTGATTGATAGATTGATTGGTGGGTGCCTCTTCTTTTGATGACTCAGGTGATGGTTTAGTCATTTCTATGAATGGTTCAAGGGGAGGCTCAACAGACTCAGCACTCAAGTCTTCTCCAGTGTCAGGTGTATTTATCTTATTATCCACTTGTTTTTCTGATCTCAAGGAATGAATAGCATTAAGTTGATTAACCTGGTTTCCTTGGAATGGTCTATCCTTTTGATTCTTAGGGTTGGGTTCCAGTTGGCTAGGTAGCCTACCTCATTCACGTTCACTTATGGTAGATGCCAGCTGATCAATTTCTAAGCGAGCTATGAAATGAGAATTTGAATTCAGAATTTGGCCGATGGTTTGCATGAAATTGGTCTGGAAGATTAGGCATTGGTGTCAGCATTAGATTTGGCTACGAATTTTCAGGCTTTTCTCTAAAGAACTAAGTTTCTTTTCATTAACGTATTAAAGCCTGGTGGTGGCAAGGTGTTTATCATAGGATTAGGCCTTGGGTTCTGCTGAATTGAAACTTGGACCGCCTACATTTGGATTTTGTGACCATGAAAAATTTGGATGATTCCTCCAATCTGGATTGTAAGTGGGTGCATAGAGATTGTTCAATGATCTCTGAATATGTGGCATCATTCACTTGTGCACATCCATTATCTAATTGGTTCATTGGGAGGGGACATTCCTCAAGGACATGGTCTTGGTGCATTGCACCCATTGCACATTGGGTGTAGATACTTGGTTCACACTGGCTGGTCTCTGAAGTTCTAAAGCCTCTAGCCTACGTGTCAACGTTGCAATTTTGGCTTCTACAGCTAGGAAGGTTTGGTAAATTCCACCTCTTGAAGGTGTGGATTTTTTTAGTTCTCTTGTTGTTTTCCATTGTAAACTTCTCTCGGCTAGATCTTCTAAAAATTGCCAGGCTTCATTTGGTTCTTTGTACATAAATTATCCCTGGCACATGGACTCTAGCATTGTTCAAAAATTTGACTCTAACCCTTCATAAATTATTTGGCATAGCCTCCAAGTTTCTATTCCATGGTGTGGGCATTGGGTCAAGAGGTTCTTGAATCGGTCGAAGTATTTCCAAAATGATTCACTAGCTAGTTGATAGAATTGGTTTATTTCATTTCTAATTCTAGCTATTTTATGATGAGAAAAATATTTTTTTAAGAATATTCTCACAAAGCCCTCTCAGGTCGTGATAGATTGATTTGGAAGACTATAAAGCCACTTTTTGGCATTATCCTTAAGGGCAAAATTGATTAATCTCAGTTTGATTTCATCCTCTGATAATTGTTGTAGTTTCATGATTGCACAAACCTCTTCAAATTTCCTAATGAATATATATGCATCCTCTATTCCCATGAATTTTGGAAGCATGTTAATGATTTGAGGTTTAATTTCAAAGTTATTTGCTGTGGGTTGGGGCAACCTGATATAAGAGGGTTGGATGGAACCAACTGGATAACATAAATCCTTAAGGGTTTGAGGCTGAGACTGATTTGCTAAATTCGTATTATGGATGTTGAGGTTGTAGGATCTGAAATAGGAAACTAAATCCATTTTGACTAGTCGATCTGAAATCCTTCTCCACACAGGTGTTGGAGAATTCACTATATTCTCAAATGTCCTAAATCTTTTTTTTATTTCTTTTTTTTTTAAAATTTTAAGTTAATTCATTTTTTTAAAAAAATAAAAGTTCTAAAGAAGAGGTCCTAAGGAGTTCCTAGAGCTAAGGTAAGAGAGATTGAAGAATTAGGTTTAATTTGGTTTGAAATGTTGGTTTTCAGTAATCAAGTTGGTCAAATAAATTAGTCTTAAGCTAAGGGTCAGCCTAGACTTTAGACAGCTCCTAACTATGTCTAAGGTCAGCCTTCGAGCACCTCCAAGTGTAGGATCAGTCCAGTCAACTGGCCAGATAAGTGTAAGGTCGGTGGGAGTCCCCCCGTTGCTTGCCTTAGACACCAATTATACTTGGCTAGGAAAGCTAAACGGAAACTAATTAAGAAATCCACCTTCCTTCGGGCCCAGTCATCCCTTAAACCACTGTTCCTAGACATCCAATCAAATTGACTAACCCTAACCTGGTTCAACTCTTAGGATTTTTTATCCTATTGAGCTCGAGTTCCTAGGGCTGATATCTAATTGATTTTAAAATTAAAGGCTTAGGTCAATGCAGGATGCTGGTTGGTTGTTTGTGGGCCAAGGAAGGGTGATCAAATTTCCATCTTATCTTATTTAATTGGATATTGCCCTTAATTTGATTTAATATGCATATGCACAAAAAAAAATTTCAATCAAAGGGTTCTATGTAATTTAAACTAGATGCATGCAACTAATTGAATTCTGAAAGGCTTACCTTGCCTCCAGCAATCACCAAAAAAAAAAAAAAAAACAAATATGATGTATGCTCTAAATAGTTAGAATTTTTAATCTTATCATGAGGCTTTTAATTAGGTTTAAATGGATATTTTTATAAATTAATTTAAAAATAAAATAAATAAATAAATAAAAAGAAAAGAGGACTAGGGTTAGGATTGATCTCACCAAAATTAGATGCTTTCTTCCTTTTCTCTTTTCTTTCTGCAAAATAAATAAAAAAATTAGTAAGCAATATTTTTTAAAAAATATTTATAATTAATTTATAAAAAAAAAGTGAAAGAAATCAAAGAAAAAATAGCATCTATTCCATCCCCAGCAACGGCACCAAAAATTTGATAGGAATGCAATGTTGTCGTTAAGACACCGTGTTTATCAGTTTAATCCAATTTCTTAAAATAATTAAAAATATGTAGATAGCAATGAGTCGGATCGAATCCATAGGGAGATAGTGTTTTAAGATTTGAAATCTTTGATTTTACAAAAAAAAAGAAAAGAGAAGAGTTTTGGGATTGGAAGTAAAGTCAAAAAATAAAAAAATAAAAATTAAAAGGTGCAAAAATTTAAAGTTGGTACTAAGATCTACCGTTAGATCTTAGCATTTACTTACAATAAAATAAAAAGTAATAATTAAAATATATAAATTAAATTGCAATAAAAATAAAGAGCATGAAATTAAAGAGCATAAAAATATATATTATATTAAAAAGTTCATAATTTAAATACATAAAATAAAAAAAAATAAAATAGGCTGATTTTTGATCTTGGATCGGCATTGGTGGAAAGATGGTGTAGAAGCCTAGCTCTTTTTCTCGGCATCAATTGCTTTGAAGCAACCATTAACCCATAGCCTGGCTTCACTCTATACCAAAGCTTCACCTTGAACGAAGATGTTGATTTTTGAAGGCCTGAGGTCCTTTTTATAGAGCTAGGGAGACTAGATATTTTTTCTGGAGGCAATGTGGGACTAAGGGTTGTTTTAATCGTGAAAATAGGAAGAAATTCGAGTGAAATTCAGATTAAAATAGCCCCTCTTGAGTTCTTTCAATTCTGGCCGTTAAATGGTGATCCGATGCTTCCAAAAATACCAAAAATAGACGTATAATGGCCCAGATCAAGTCAGATTAATTTCTAACTGCTAGATCGCACTTGATGGAGGAATTTAGGCCATTGATCACATGCCTGAGAGTTTGATCACCGTCGGGAGCCTTCTGGACCATCGGATCGAAGTTGAAATCAAGCACTGCAGTCCAATGGTGATCCGGGTGAAATCAGTAATCAAAAAAAAAAACTTGACCATCCGATCTTGACCGCAAACAACCACCACCATCCGATCGCGCATTTACTATTCTCATGGACCACGTGAACTGGTCACATCGTGCACCGCAACCAATCAGTGCCTTTTATTAATAGATGAAAAGATCAAAATGCCTTGTGAGCCATGATGAATTTTCTGTAAATCCTTTAGGGGTCTTGGTCCACCACGTGGCAAGCTCTGATTCGTCAGTGTCTGCTAAGCTGGCGGTCCACACTATGCTATAGATCGGCTGATGGCTTCTGGGCTTGAGTCGGCTAGCATGGATGGCTTGGCGTGCTGACTTGGTCGGCTTGGCTCAGTGCGTTTGGATGCGCCGGCTGCTGCGGCGTGGCGTCTTGAGCCGTTTGAGCCATATGTTATTTTTCATTTAAATTTTATTTTATTTTATTTCTTTAGAAATTCATATCTTTTCTATTTTAGCTCTATTTTGCTCCAAACTTATTTTGTTACGATCAAAAAAATGAGCTCTTTCCACTGATTATAAAATTTTATTTTTTAATTTTTATTATTTTATAAATAATTTTTTAATTAATAAAAATATAAATTTTTCAAAAATTATATATAAATTAATCATTAATTCTTAAAAATTAAGATGAATTAATTAATAAATTAATACTTTATTGGTGAATTTATGATACTTATCGTAAATATGAGTTTATGATGCAAAACTCATATTAATTCACCAATAAAAGTATTAATTTATTAATTAATTCATATTAACTTTTAAGAATTAATGATTAATTTATATATAATTTTTGAGAAATTCATATTTTTATTAATTAAAAAATTAATTATAAGATAATAAAAATTAAAAAATAAAATTTTATAATCAATGGAAAGAACTCATTTTTTTGATCGTAATAAAATAAGTTTGGAGCAAAATGGAGCAAAAATAGAAAAGATATGAATTTCTAAAGAAATAAAATAAAAAAAATTTAAATGAAAAATAACGTATAGCTCAAACGGCTCAAGCCATCACATCGCAGCAGCTGGCGCATCCAAACGCACCGAGCCAAGCCGATCAAGCTGGCACCAAGCCATACACCCTAGCCGACTCAAGCCCAGAAGCCATCAGCTGGTCTACAGCATAGTGTGGACCGCTAGCTCAACAGACATCGGTGAATCAGAGCTTGCCACGTGGTGGACCTGAAGGAAAATCTTGATTTTCAAGATCAGATTCATTCAGATCTGATTGGATCGAGGGGCATATTTCAAAAATTCTCCTCTCATATCCAGGTCAGATCTGACACTTTTTCAGATCTGATTTATAAACTGATAGTTAAAAAAATAAAACTAAATTAATTCTAAATTAATTTTTATCTTGATCTTGGGTAATCTAATTACCCGTTGATGATCCTATGGAAGCTCTAAGGTTCTGGATCTAGCCATGCAAGTGCCTGTTCTCTACCGATATCCACTCAGACTGAATCTGAAGATCTTCTCCTTCTCTTTCTTTTCTCCAAAAATAAGATCTAGATTTGATTTGGAGGATCTTCAAAATACCTTCTGAAGATCACCCGTCATCTCTACAGCAACGCTGCCTTCTTTCTTTTTCGTCAGCCTTTCTTGCTTTACTCACACTAATCAAGAGAACCCAACTTTCTTGGGCGTGGAGAGGAGGGAGAGGGACAGATGGTGGCATGGATAAGGAAGAGAGACAGCCTTGGGGCATGGCTTAGATGAACTCATGATAAAAGTGGGCGTAGATAGGGTCTATTTATAGACTCTGCTGCACCATGCAGTGCTACATCACCCTGGCCAATCGCATTGCTTCGTTCAATCAGATCTAAATTTGATTGGTGGGATGAGAGACCCACGGATTCATCCTAAGGTAGCGCCTAAGACTGGTCAAAGTCTATAGGTTAGGATCACCTAGTTTGAATCCAACAAGCAACCTGGAGTCCCATCCGTATGGGATTCCAGCATCCCTATCCATGGGCGCATGCCATCCTAGGCGTGTGCCCCCTTTCTTTCCAATTTCCAAAGAGGGGACAAGCCCCTATCTGCGCTCCAATAAGTGCGTGACACAAGGGCAGATGTCCAAGGGTCAAAGGTTAACGTTTGACCAAGTCAAAGTATAAGAATTAACAGGTGATGAAAAATGATAGGTATTGTCTCAAATTTATCTCATAAATTAAGACAACCACTTTTTGACTTGGAAAAGCTCTAGTCAAACCAAGTAAAGGTACCAGAGTGAGCACAAACTCATTTGGCTCAGTCGAGACAACTTTTAAGATAGAAAAAGGAGAATGTTAGGCTCAATCATGTGCTAGCATGATTTTCTTTAACCTAATTGAATCTTATTCAAATCAATTGAACTAGATTAGTCCAATTGATGATATCCAGATCTAAATCCTTGTTTGTGTAACCTAGTTAGGTTCAATTCTGTATGGTAATGGGATATGTCATGATCTCCATCATCGACAACTTCAAAACTTTTTTCGATGGATTAGAACTTTTCTGATTCAGACAACTAGAATGATCGATCATTAAAATCATTCTAGTTGCTCCCAAAATCCACTAGTGACACCTAGCAGCATATGGTGGAAATCCATCAAAACTGAAAATGAACCTCTCGGTGCAGCTACTTGTGTGATTAAGTTCTTCTATCTTGAGCTCCGATCAGATTAGGGTTAAGGTGAACTCGTCAAATCCTAATTTCTATCATATGATTTAATCATTCAATTCAAGTCCGATGTGAAAACTTTAACAGAAATTTTTTCTATTATTTCACACTCTCTGCCATAGCCATGGGCTTATGAACTTGACTCTCATGATCATCATAGGGCTGCTCCTCATCCACCGAGGTAGATAGATTTCATCTTGGTGCAATCCAATTCCTACAATGAACATGCTATAGCCAACATACACCTCAGGATTCCAAATGGCTAGGAGATCGAGTCATGGTGTAGTCAAACTATAACACCCTTAAGGTGAACTGCCGATGCACCTTAGATCAAAGAACTAGATACACCACTACAGCATCGAGTCAGTCATCGACGAGAAGGTTGACTTCCTTATGACTACTCGAGGTGGTCACGCTCAGTGCCCTCATTCTCTAACGAGTATCTGTACTCTCACTTCGGTGTCTCTACACCATAGACTTAAGACTCATCTACTATAAAAAAGCGATTGTACACTAACCTTACGGATCAATCACCATCCTCATGATGATCCTATGGTCAGGAGCATTTTATGAGTTAATAAATAAAAATTCATGTCTTAAATTTTCAACTCTTGAAAATATGAATTATCATTACCACAACTCAAGGGATGTATCACAGACACTAAATACACTTATGTGATAGAAAATAACTCAGTTTATTATTAATAGTCAAAATTATAATTTTGTCCTTAAAAGTGTATTACAAGTGTCAGCCAATTCTGGCTTCTAGGGCACTCATATCTAACAAACTCCCACTTGACCTAAAGCCAATTGGCTACAAATCTAGGTTCCATCTTCTCAAGGTGGGCTTCGATCTTCTGCTAGCCCAATGGCTTTGTAAGCGGGTCCGCCGCATTGTCTGTGGAGTCGACTCTCTTGACCTCGACGTAATTCTTCTCGAGGTAATCGTGAATGACGTGGTATCGCTGCTCGATGTGCTTGGACTTCTAGTGAGACCTCGGCTCCTTAGCAAGGGCTATAGTGCCATTATTGTCGTAGTACAGAGGAATGGCATCTGATAGCATCACTCCGATCTTCGGGGTAAATTTTTTGTACCAGAATGCCTCCTTCACAGCTTCTGATGCGGCGATATATCCTACTTCCATGGTGGAATCTGCTATTACTGTTTGTTTGGAACTTTTCCAACTGACAGCTCCATCATTGCACGAAAACAGACTCCCAGATGTCGACTTTCGATTATCTACATCGAACATAAAGTCTAAGTCTGTATACCCTTGGACTTGGAGTTCTCTATTACCAAAGACCAATAACATATCCTTAGTTCTTCTCAAGTACTTAAGGATACATTTCATAGAAGTCCAATGTTCTTCACCTGGATTCGACTGATATTTGCTCGTGACACTCACGGCATGGGCTATATCAGGTCGTGTACATAACATGGCATACATGAGGCTCCCTATTGCTGAAGCATAAGGGATCTTGCTCATGCATTCTATTTCCTCAGGTGTGCTAGGGCACATCTTCTTGGAAAGATGAATGCCATGCCTGAAGGGTACTAAACCCCTCTTAGAGTTTTCCATACTAAACCTCTTTAGTACTTTCTCTATGTACATCTTCTGTGAAAGTCCTAGCATCCTATTTGGTCTATCTCTATAGACCTTAATTCCTAGAATAAAGGATGCTTCTCCTAGGTCTTTCATGGAAAATTCTTTAGATAACCACATTTTAACTATGGTCAACATGGGAATATCATTCCTAATAAGGAGGATTTCATCCACGTACAATACGAGGAAGACAACAGCGCTCCCACTGACCTTTTTGAAGACACATGGCTCCTCCTCATTCTTGATGTAACCAAACAATTTGATCACATCATTAAAATGAGTATTCCAGCTCTGAGATGCTTGCTTAAGTCCATATATGGACCTTTGCAGCTTGCAAATCTTGTGATCATCATCACTGGATGTAAAATCTAGCAGCTGTTCCATATAGATATCTTTCTCAAGATATCCATTTAAGAATACCATTTTCACATCCATTTATCATATTTCATAATCGAAATAAATTGCAACAGCAAGCAATGTACGGATGGATTTTAGCATAGCTACTGGTAAAAAGGTATCCTGATAGCCAATGCCCTTTTGCCACTAATCTAGCCTTGAATGTCTCCACATTTCCATCTACACCAATCTTTCTCTTGAAGATCCGTTTACACCCAATAGATACTATACCTTCTGATGGATCTACCAAGGTTCAGACTTGGTTTGAGTGCATCGAGTCAATTTCTGACTTCATTTCCTCTAACTATTTTTCAGAGTCGATATCTGATATCGCCTCATTATAGATTTTGGGATCATCAGCATGAAACCCATTACCTATGAGAAACATTTCCTCAACATTCTCCAAAATAGTATCTAAGTACCTCTCATGGGGATAGGAAACACTTTTCGATCTACGAGGTGGAGGAGGTAGTGTATGGATTGGTTTAACCTGATTTGGTTCCATTTGATCCTTAGCTCGTTGCTCTTGTGAGACTTTCTCATCAAGCTTGATCTGCTTTCCAATGCCGCTATCTTGAATAAACTATTTTTCAAGAAAGATGGTATGCCGACTCACAATCACATTATGATCTTCTAGAATGTAGAAATGATATCCTAATGACTCTTTAGGATATCCTATGAATTGAGCTCTAAAGGACCTAAAGTCTAACTTGTCCGCTTGTTGTCTTTTGACATGAGCTAGACAACCCCAAATTCTGAGATGACTCAGACTTGATTTCTTACCATGCCATATCTCATACAGTGTGGTAGGAACGATTTTAGAAGGAACCCTATTCAGTAGGTAAATTGCAGTTAACAATAGTATCCTCAAAGAAAATCAGGAGGTCTATGAAGCTCATCATGGATCAGACAGTATCTATAGGGTTCGGTTCCTCATTCTGAAATCCCGTTGAGTGAGGTATTCCTGCTGGAGCCATTGAGAGATATACCATTTTCTTGAGATAGTCTAGAATTTCGACTAAGGTATTCACCTCCTCGATCTGATTCAAAGAACTTAATGGTTTTCCAGTTTGCTTTTCTACTTCATGTCTGAATTCTTTGAATTTCAAAGCTTCAAACTTGTGTCTCATAAGATACACATACCCATACCTTGATAAATCATCAGTAAAGGT
>QRFJ01000346.1:180548-245815 GCA_006176705.1 Cocos nucifera | reverse complement strand
GTCAAATTTTCTAGTTAGATATTGTAATTAAGACTTAACCAATTTGTTTAGGAATTTTATTTTAAAATAAATTAGCTTCCACTATTTTCTCGGATCTCTACACTCCCTCTGTAGAGATGTGAAAATCTTCACGATTACTGATTTCTAGTGGATGGTGCAGTCCCATCAACTGACTCATCACCTCACCTAACAGTTATTGATGATGGGTTAGCCAATGAGCGAACAACTCTTGTTCAATGATTCTCTAATCATGATGCACCCAAACTTGGTCTCTAATTCATGAATCTCACCGTGTTCGAAATATTGATCCACTCCTTAGTTAAGTCAGACCCACCATTTGCACAGATTGGATTCCTAATTGGGTCTCTCACCATATTCAGAATATTGAGCCCAATTCATCCTCCAGCCTGTAGCATCCAATGCCTAATAGACATGGTTGCATCTTTCTGGTGCAATTGAGCCACTGTAACCAATCAAGAACAATCAACCCCGATAAGGGCCCACACATCTACAATGGTGGAAGACCATGACTTAATCTTTTCTTAAGGACATTTGATTTAGGTCTCATTAAACTAGACTTGACATAGTCATAACTATTATGATTAACCTAGTGGCATGGGTTAGCTCAGATTATTGACCACCTCAGATTAGAACTAAATCAACAAACATGGCCAGGTAAGCGAGATCGGTGGAAGGGATATGCCATTAACTCGACAAGAATGCATTTGAGTTAAGTAGCTCCTAATTAAAAACCAATCGATCGTATCTGCCAGACTTACCTTAGACACCAAATTATTGAGATAGAACCAATCAGATTAGCCTACAATCCAGACTCTAACCACTGAGCCTAATTAGGTCTTAACTTGATCGATCACTCACATGACTCGATCTTGACCCAGACTTAATCCTACTAGGCTGGTCAATTTAAGCATTGTTGATCCCATCTAACCGACTCTTGATTCGATTTGATCAACTGCTAGACCTAATTGAGCTACCCAAACCCGAACCCAGTTTTATAAATATGTCTTCGATCTAAAATTCTCAATTTTAGACCTAACTGATATTTCATAAACTTAATTTTTAATTAAGTCAAGGTTCTTAAACAAAACATATGAAAAGATCCTAGGGTTTCAGGATCTAGGATTTTGCAGAAAGTAAATTTTCAATTTTTGATTAAGGACTAAAGTGCAGCACCCCTATACATCATAAGAACACCCCATCAAATGGGAGGAGAGGATCTTTAAGTCCTACTTTGTTCTTATGACCGGACGGCCAAGGGGAACGCCTTAATCAGAAATACAACTAATCTACAAAAATAAATTAGATCTAAGCATATATCTCATATAAAAAATAGATATAATTAAAAAATATTTTGTATATATATATCATGCATGCATATTTTTTAGATCTAAATTATCTCATAATTATCTAAAAAATTAAATTTAAATTTGATCATATCAAATAAAATTTAATCTAGACCTATTTGCAGAACTATTCTACAACTAGTCTAAACATGCAACTATCATATCTCATATGAACAATTAATTTTATTTTATTTTCTATTTTTAGATCTGATTATAATATTTATAATATGAAAAAATAGAAAATAAATAGATCTAAGAATTACTTTTAATCAAACAAAAAATGTGATCAAGCTAGACTACACATAGAATAATTCTATTCCTAGTCTAGTTATGTATCTCATACAAATTAGATCTAAATTAATTTATTTTAATTTTTTAATTTTTTGATTTTAGATCTAATCATATCTCATATGATATCTAAAATTACTAATTAATTAGATTAAATCAAATCTAAAAAAAAAATTATAAGAACCTGGCTCTGATACCAGTTGAAGGAAAATCTTGATTTCCCAGGTTAGGTTCGTTCAGATCTGATTGGATCGAGAGGCATATTTCAAAAATTTTCCTCTCATATCTAGATCAGATCTGACACTTTTTTAGATCTAATTTATAAACTGATAGTTAAGAAAATAAAACTATATTAATTCTAAATTAATTTTTATCTTGATCTTGGATAATCTAATTATCCATTGATGATCCTATGGAAGCTCTAAGGTTCTGGATGTAGCCATGCAAGCATCTGGCCTCTACCAGTATCCACTCGAGCTGGATCTAGAGATCTTCTCCTTCTCTTTCTATTCTTCAAAAATCAAATCTGGATCTGATTTGGAGGATCTTCAAAATATCTTCTAAAGATCACCCATCGTTTCTGCAGCAGTGCTGCCTTCTTCCTTTTTCGTCAGCCTTTCTTGCTTGACTCGCACTAATCAGAAGAACCCAACTTTCTTGGGCATGGAGAGGAGGGAGAGGGGCAGATGGTGGCATGGAGAAAGGAGAGAGATAGCCTTGGGGTGTGGCTTAGATGAACTCATGATAAAAGTGGGCGCAGATAGGGTCTATTTGTAGACTCTACTGCGCCATGTAGTGCTGCATCACCCCAGCCAATCGCATTGCTTCATTCAATCAGATCTAAATCTGATTGGTGGGATGAGAGACCCACGGATTCATCCTAAGGTGGCACCTAAGATTGGTCAAAGTCTATAGGATAGGGTCACCTAGTTTGAATCCAACAAGCAATCTGGAGTCCCATCCGTATGGGACTCTAGCATCCCTATCCATGGGCGCACGCCATCCTAGGTGTGCACCCCCTTTCTTTCCAATTTTCAGAGAGGGGACAAGCCCCTATCCACTCTCCAATAAGTGTGTGACACATGGATAGATGTCCAAGGGTCAAAGGTCAACATTTGACTAAGTCAAAGTACAATTAGCAGGTGATGAAAATGGTAGGTATTGTCTCAAATTTATCTCATAAATTAAGATAACCCCTTTTTGACTTGGATAAGCTCCAGTCAAACCAGATAAAGGTACTTGAGTAAACACAAACTCATTTGGCTTAGTCGAGATAACTTTTAAGATAGAAAAAGGAGAATATTAGGCTCAATCGTGTGCTAGCACGATTTCCTTGAACCTAATTGAATCTTATTCAAATCAATTGAACTGGGTTAGTCCAATTGATGATATCCAGATCCAAATCCTTATTTATGTGATCCAGTTAGGTTTAGTTCTGTATGGTGATGGGATATGTCATGATCTCCATCATCGACAATATCGAAACTTCTTTCGATGGATCAGAACTTTTCTGATTCAGACAACTAGAATGATGATCATCAAAATCATTCTAGTTGCTCCGAAAATCCATAATGACACCTAGCAGCATATGGTGGCAATCCATCAAAACTGAAAATGAATCTCTCAGTGCAGCTACTTGTGTGATTAAGTTCTTCTATCTTGAGCCCCGATCAGATTAGGGTTAAGGTGAACTCGTCAAACCCTAATTTCTATCATATGATTTAATCATTCGATTTAAGTCCGATGTGAAAACCTTAATAGAAACTCTTTCTATTATTTCACACTCTCTACCATGGCCATGGGCTTATGAACTTGATTCTCATGATCATCATAGGGCTGCTCCTCATCCATTGAGGTAGATAGATTCCATCTTGGTGCAATCCAATTCCTACAATGAACATGCTATAGCCAACATACACCTTAGGATTTCGAATGGCTACGAGATCGAGTCATGGTGTACTCAAACTATAACACCCTCAAGATGAACTACCGATGCACCTCAGGTCAAAGAACCAAACACACCACTGCAGCATCGAGTCAATCATCGACGAGAAGGTAGACTTCCTTATGATTGCTCGAGGTGGTCACACTCAGTGCCCTTGTTCTCTAACGAGTATCTATACTCTCACTTCGGTGTCTCTACACCGTAGACTTAAGACTCATCTACTATAAAGAAGCGATTGTACACTAACCTTTTGGATCAATCACCATTCTCATGATGATCCTACGGTCAGGAGCATTTTATGAGTTAATAAATAAAAATTCATGTCTTAAATTTTTAACTCTTTAAAATATGAATTATCATTACTACTAACTCAAGGGATGTATCACAGACACTAAATACACTTATGTGATAGAAAATAACCAACTTTATTATTAATAGTCAAAATTATAATTTTGCCCTTAGAAGTGTATTATAAGTGTCAACCAATTCTGGCTTCTAGGGCACTCATATCTAACAAGACCTAGACCCCTAAAGGGTTTACAGAAAATTCATCGTGGCTCATAGGGCATTTTGGTCTTTTCATCTGTCAATAAAAGGCATCGATTGGTTGCGGTGCACATTGTGGCCGGTTCACGTGGTCCATGAAAATAGTAAATGCACGATCGTATAGTGGTGGTTATTTGCAGTCGAGATCGGATGATCAAGTTTTTTTTTGGTTGCTGATTTCACCCGGATCACCATCGGATGGCAGCACTTGATTTCAGCTTCGATCCAATGGTCCAGAAGGCTCCTGACGGTGATCAAACTCTTAGGCACATGATCAACAGCCTAAATTCCTCCATCAAGCACAATCCAATGGTCAGAAATTAATCCGACTTGATTTGGGCCATTATACATCTATTTTTGGTATTTTTGGAAGCATCGGGTCACCATCTAACGGCTAAAATTAAAAGAACTCAAGAGGGGCTATTTTAATCCAAATTTCACTCGAATTTCATCCTATTTTCATGATTAAAACAATCCTTAGTCCCACATTGCCTTCAGAAAAAATATCTAGTCTTCCCAGCTCTATGAAAAGGATACCAGGCTTTCAAAAATCAACATCTCCGATCAGGGACAAGCTTTGGTACAGAGTGAAGCCAGGCTATGGGTTAATGATTGCTTCAAAGTAATTAGTACCGAGAAGATGAGCTAGGCTTCTACACCATCTTTCCACCAATGCCGATCCAAGATCAGAGATCAGCCTATTTTATTTTTTTTATTTTATGTACTTAAATTATGAACTTTTTAATGCAATATTTATTTTTATGCTCTTTAATTTCATGCTCTTTATTTTTATTGTAATTTAATTTTTATATTTTAATTATTACTTTTTATTTTATTGCAAGTAGATGCTAAGATCTAACTAGTAGATCTTAGTACCAAGTTTAAATTTTCGCACCTTTTAATTTTTAATTTTTTATTTTTTAACTTCACATCTAATCCCAAAACTCTTCTCTTTTCTTTTTTTTTTATAAAATCAAAGATTTCAAATTTAAAAATAGTACCTTTCCTATAGATTCGACCTGATTCACTGCTATCTACATATTTTTAATTATTTTAAGAAGTCAGATTAAACTGATAAACACGATATTTTAACAATAACATCGCATTTCTATCAAGTTTTTATGATAAGTATCATAAATTCACCAATAAAAGTATTAATTTATTAATTAATTTATATTAATTTTTAAGAATTAATGATTAATTTATATATAATTTTTGAGAAATTCATATTTTTATTAATTAAAAAATTAATTATAAAATAATAAAAATTAAAAAGTAAAATTTATAATCAATGGAAAGAGCTCATTTTTTTGATCGTAACAAAATAAGTTTGAAGCAAAACGGGGCTAAAACAAAAAAGATATAAATTTTTAAAAAAGTAAAATAAAAAAAATTAAATGAAAAATAACATATAGCTCAAACGGCTTAAGCCGGCACGCCGCAGCAGCCGACTCGTCCAAATATGTCGAGCTAAGTCAACCAAGCCGATGCATTAAGCCATCCACGCTAGCCGACTCAAGCCCAGAAGCCATCAGTCGGTCTACAACACAGTGTGGACTGCCAGCTCAGTAGACATCGACGAATCAGAGCTTGCCACATGGTGGACCTAGATCCCTAAAGGGTTTACAGAAAATTCATCGTAGCTCACAGGGCATTTTGATCTTTTCATCTATCAATAAAAGGTGTTGATTGGTTGTGATGCACGATGTGGCCGGTTTACGCAGTCCATGGGAATAGTAAATGTGTGATTGTGCGGTGGTGGTTGTTTTCGATCAAGATCGGATGGTCAAGTTTTTTTTCGATTGCTGATTTCACTCAGATCACCATTGGATGGCAGTGCTTGATTTCATCTTCGATCCGATGGTCCAGAAGGCTTCCGACGGTGATCAAACTCTCAGGCGCATGATCAACAGCCTAAATTTCTCCATCAAGCATGATCCAACGGTCAGAAATTAATCTAACTTGATCTGGGCCATTATACGTCTATTTTTGGTATTTTTGGAAGCATTGGATCACCATCTAATGGTCAGAATTAAAAGAACTCAAGAGGAGCTATTTTAATCCAAATTTCACTTGAATTTCTTCTTATTTTCATGATTAAAACAACCCTTAGTCCCACATTGCCTCCAAAAAAAATATCTAGTCTCCCTAGCTCTATAAAAAGGACCCCAGGTCTTCAAAAATCAACATCTCCAATCACAGTGAAGCTTTGGTATAGAGTGAAGCCAGATTATGGGTTAATGACTGCTTCAAAGCAATTGGTGCTGAGAAGAAGAGCTGGGCTTCTACACCATCTTCCCATCAATGTCGATCCAAGATCAAAGATCAACCTATTTTATTTTTTTTAAATTTTATGTATTTAAATTATGAACTTTTTAATGCAATATTTATTTTTATGCTCTTTAATTTCATGCTCTTTATTTTTATTATAATTTAATTTTTATATTTTAATTATTACTTTTTATTTTATTGCAAGTAGATTCTAAGATCTAACTAGTAGATCTTAGTACCAAGTTTAAATTTCTACGCCTTTTAATTTTAATTTTTTTATTTTTTGACTTCACTTCTAATCCCAAAACTCTTTTTTTTCTTTTTTTTTATAAAATCAAAGATTTTAAATTTAAAAATACTACCTTTCCTATGGATTCGATCCAACTTACTGCTATCTACATATTTTTAATTATTTTAAGAAGTCAGATTAAATTGATAAACATGGTGTCTTAACAACAACATTGCATTCCTATCAAGTTTTCGGCATCATTGTCGGATTAAATTGATAAATGTATAGTGACCCGAATCACTGCTATCTACATATTTTTAGTTTTTTTTAGTTTAACTTATCTTTTTAGTTGATTTTTTAGGACAATTTGAATAAGTTGGAGGGAGAGCTTAAATTTTCAAAGGCATGTGCTAGATCAAAAATATACTGAGTCAGGTGTATTCTTTCATGTTCTTTATTATGGCCTTTATTTTTTTTTCTCCATTGAGGGTAATGTCGATTAAGTTGGGGGGAGAAAAATAAAAATTTTAAAATTTTAAGTCCTTGAAAAAGCTAGTATTTAGACACCTGATTATGCTTAAGAATCAAATTAAACTAAGCATTTTTAAAAGAAAATTGATGCACAGATCAGAGAATCTATGAGATATTGAGAAATCAAGTATTAAAAAAATTCAATAAAGAGTTAAGTCTAGAATATAAAAAGTTTTTTTTTGAAGTATTTCTAATTATTTCTACTAGCATCAAAGAAAAGTCTACTTTTTATAGGCTTATATAGGGTAACTATACGTTTCTTCATATAAAAAAATTTATTTTAATAGTTTTCAAGTACTTCTCACTGAGTAACCGAGCCTCTTTACCTAAGCAAGCATTGAGTTTCACGTCAAAAGGTGAGAAGGGCAAAGAAGCTCATTGTAAAGCTAGTTTTAACTCGTAGCCTATTTGATTCGAGCTAGTAAGCCCGAGGGATATTCTATATCTAGTACCCTAAAGCTAACTGGTTTGAGAGTCATTGACCCAAGACTCGCTACATGGATCAAATAGAAAGCTTAAGGGGTTAAGACACTCAATAGTGGTACAACTTTTAAAAAAAAAAAAATATTGGTTTTTCATCGAGTAACCGAATCTCGTTGCCTAAGTAAGCAATGATATTCACATCAAAAAGTGGACAATGTAAAAATAAAAATTAATAAATGAAGGATAGAAGTAGCAATACACTTGTCTATATGAAAGTTTAGACAAATCAGAGATAAAGATGAGATAATTTAGAAAAAGTTCAGAAAATTTAATGTTCTTTACTTAATTTTTCTATTGATAAGTATTAATACCCCAACGATATATCTCACTTAAGCTCTACTAAATATCAATGGCCATTTTGAAAATTGCTTAGGTAAAATTCAAAACTCTAAAGTTAAAAGGTATTTAAAACTAAATTCTTTTTTTACTCGAAGACGAGCAAAGCTTAAGTTGGGGGATGTGATAAGTATCATAAATTCACCAATAAAAGTATTAATTTATTAATTAATTTATATTAATTTTTAAGAATTAATGATTAATTTATATATAATTTTTGATGAATTCATATTTTTATTAATTAAAAAATTAATTATAAAATAATAAAAAATAAAAAATAAAATTTTATAATCAATGGAAACAGCTCATTTTTTTGATTGTAACGAAATAAGTTTGGAGTAAAACGAAGCTAAAACAAAAAAGATATAAATTTTTAAAGAAATAAAATAAAAAAAATTTAAATGAAAAATAACATACGGCTCAAGTCGCCATGCCGCAACAGTTGGCGTGTCCAAACATGCCGAGCCAAGCCGACCAAACCAGCATGCCAAGCCATCCACGCTAGCCGACTCAAACCCAGAAGCCATCAGCAGGTCTACAGCACAGTGTGGACCGCCGGCTCAACAAACACCGGCGAATCAGAGCTTGCCATGTGGTGGACCTAGACCCCTAAAGGATTTATAGAAAACTCATCATAGCTCATAGGGCATTTTGGTCTTTTCATCTATCAATAAAAGGTGTTGATTGGTTGCGGTGCACGATATGGCCGATTCATGTGGTCCGTGGGAATAATAAATGTGCGATCATGCAGTGGTGGTTGTTTGCGGTCAAAATCGGATGGTCAAATTTTTTTTTGGTTGTTGATTTCACCCGGATTGCCATCGGATGATAGTGCTTGATTTCAGCTTCGATCCGACGATCCAGAAGGCTCCCGACGGTGATCAAACTCTAAGGCGCATGATCAACTGCCTAAATTCCTCCATCAAGCATGATCCAAGGTCAGAAATTAATCCGACTAGATCTGGACCATTATACGTCTATTTTTGGTATTTTTGGAAGCATCGGATCACCATCTAATGGTCAGAATTAAAAGAACTCAAGAGGGGCTATTTTAATCCGAATTTCACTCGAATTTCTTACTATTTTCATGATTAAAACAACCCTTAGTCCCACATTGCCTCCAGAAAAAATATCTAGTCTCCCTAGCTCTATAAAAAAGACCCCAGGCCTTCAAAAATCAACATCTCTGATCAAAGTGAAGCTTTGGTACAGAGTGAAGCTAGGCTATGGGTTAATGGCTGCTTCAAAGCAATTGGTGTCGAGAGAAGAGCTGGGCTTCTACACCATCTTTCCATCAATGCCGATCCAAGATCAGAGATCAGCCTATTTTATTTTTTTTATTTTATGTATTTAAATTATAAATTTTTTAATGCAATATTTATTTTTATGATCTTTAATTTCATGCTCTTTATTTTTATTATAATTTAATTTCTATATTTTAATTATTACTTTTTATTTTTTTGCAAGTAGATGCTAAGATCTAACTAGTAGATCTTAGTACCATGTTTAAATTCCTGCATCTTTTAATTTTTATTTTTTTATTTTCCGACTTCACTTCTAATCCCAAAACTCTTCCCTTTTCTTTTTCTTTTGTAAAATCAAATATTTCAAATATAAAAACACTACCTTTTCTGTGGATTCGATCCGACTCACTGCTATTTATATATTTTTAATTATTTTAAGAAGTCAGATTAAATTAGTAAACATGGTGTCTTAACGACAATATCGCATTCCTATCAAATTTTTTCCTTTCCTAGATTATAAGAAGGCCCTTCATTCTTTTCTTCTTCCTTATTTTGAGGTGGTACATCTTTTAATATGATATTATCTATCTTATCATTTAGATCACTTACATCCTTATCTAGAATATTTTTTTCTAGATAATTTATCACTATATTCATCAAAGATAACATGAATTGATTCTTCAACAATGAGAGTTCTCTTATTGAAGACTCTATATGCCTTGCTTGATGAGGAATATCCCAAGAAGATATCGTTATCTGGCTTGGCATCAAATTTTTCTAAGTTATCTTTTTCATTATTAAGTACGAAATACTTACAACCAAAAATATAAAAATAGTTGATATTTAGTTTTCTATCTTTCCAAAGTGCATATGGGTTTTTTTTTAAAATAGGTCTTATTAAAACATAATTTAATGTGTAGCATGTAGTATTTATTACCTCAACCCAAAAGTATCTAGGTAAATTACTTTCACACAACATAATTTGTATAATTTCTTCTAATATGCAATTTTTTCTTTTTACTACTCCATTTTACTGCGGAGTTCTAGGTGCAGAAAAATTATGATCAATTTTTTTCATTAAAAAAGTTTTTAAAGTATTGATTTTTGAATTCAGTGCCATGATCACTACGTATGCATACAATTGATGTGTTCTTTTTATTTAAAATTTTTCAATAAAATTTAGAAAATGCATTGAAGGCTTCATCCTTTTGTGCTAAAAACATTACCCATGTGAATCTTGAAAAGTCCTCTACAATTACTTAACCTTACTTCTTACCTCCTAGTCTAGTAGTCCTTATTGGTCTAAATAAATCCATGTGTAGCAATTCTAAAGGTCTAGAGGTTGAAATTATGCCTTTTGGTTTGAAAGAGTTCCTAGTTTGTCTTCCAAATTGGCATGCATCACAAATTCGATTCTTTTCAAAATTTAATTTTGGTAATCCTTTTACAAAATTCTTCTTAATTAATTTTGAAAGTAAATCCATACTAGCATGACCTAATCTACGATGCCACAACCAACTAGTTTCATTAACTTTGGCATTGATTGCCACAAGACATTGATCATTTTTCATGTATAGATCATTGAGATCCACCATGTATACATTGTTGTGTCTATGTCCTATGAACATGATACCATTATTATTAGGACTAGAAATAGTACATAATAAAGATTCAAATATGACCTTAAATCATTTATCACAAAATTGGCTAATACTAAGCAAATTATATTTTAATTCATCAACTAATAATACATTTTGGATAGATGTAGGAGTAATACGAATGTCACCGATGCCAATGATGTGTCTCTTTTCATTATCACCAAATGTAACCACTCCTCCTTCTTTAGGCTCAAAAATGATAAATTGAGATTTGTCAGCCATCATATGTCTTGAACAACCACTATCCAGATACCAAAGTTATTTCTTATCATGGGCTGCAAGACACTCCTATACAAGAAAATTAATTTGAGTTTTTAGGTACCCAAGTCATCTTGGGTCCTTTGGAGTTAATGCTCATAATTTTTTTTGAACCCATATTATTTTAATTATTTTTTATTTAATTTTCTAAAATCACATGTATAGGATTTGTGACCAATTTTACCATAACAATAACATGAGATGTTTGTGATAGAATATAATAAAACTTTGACAAATAGATTTTTCAATAGTTTTTGTTTCTTATGAGATTTAAATCCTGATCCGGTCTTGTTAAAAATAGCTCTATGTTCATTTAGTAGCATATTTAATTTTTTGGAACTATAAGTAAATCTTTCTACAAATGGTTTGACTTTTGCTAATTCATCATTTAATTTCTGATTTTCATGAGTTAGCAAATTCAGTTTTTTGAAAATATTTTTCTTTTCATGAATAAGTTCTGAATTTTGCCTTTTTAAATCTCTATTTTTTAAGGTTATTTTTTAAAATTCAGTCATAAGTTCAGTGAAAGCATCTTGTAATTCATCAAAGGTGAAATCTAAGAAATTTTCAGCATTTACTGCCTCATGGTGTGCCATTAGGCAAAGGTTGGCCACCTCTTGTATATCTTCTTCAGAGCTAGAATCCTTGCTATCGCTCCAAGTGGCCATCATCCTTTTTCTTGAATCTTTTGGATGTTTTCTTGAGAAGGAGGCAGTCCATCCTAAAATGATCTGATTTCTTGCACTCGAAATAAATGAATAGCTCCTTCTCTTTCTCTTTCTTCTTTTCTTTGTTTGGCTTATCCTTGAAAGTCTTCTTCTTGAATCCTTGCTTCTTCTTTCTTATAAACCTTTTGATCTTTCTTGCAATCATGGCCAAGTTTTCTTCTTCCTCTTCATCGGATTTCTCACTTTCATCATCCTTGGAGGTAATTGTCTTGAGAGCTATGGTTTTTTCTTCTTAGTTTCTTCCTTCATATTTTACCTCATGAAGCTCTTCCAATGGTAGCTTGTTGAGGTCTTTGGCTTCTTGGATGGCAGTGACTTTCGCTTTCCAAGCCTTCGAAAGTGATCTAAAAAGTTTTCGAACAATCTCACTATTAGTATAAGATTTACCTAAGCTTTCCAAATTATTTATAATATCGATAAATCTAGTAAACATTTGAGAAATAGATTCATTTGATTCCATCTTAAATAATTCATATTTGTGAACAAGCATATTTATTTTAGACTACTTTACTTGGTTGGTACCCTCATGGGTGACCTCTAGCCTATCCCAAATTTTCTTAGCCGATGCACATGTAGAGATTCTATTGAATTCATTAGGATCTAATGCATAATATAATATATTCATTGCCTTAGCATTCAATTCTATTATTTTCATGTCATTCTCATCTCAATCCTCTTTTGGTTTGGAAATTTTACTACCTTCTATCTTAGTTATGGGAGTGTGTGGACCTTTGGTTATCACTCTCTAAAGTTGATAATCAAGTGCTTGAATGTAGATGTGCATGTGTGCTTTCCAATAAGTATAATTTATTCCATTGAACAAAGGTGGATGGTTAGTCGATTGCCTTTCGATAAGAGATGCACTCATTTTGATTGCCATTTGATCTTAACTCTTGATTGTTAAATCAAATGAAGTGAATACCAAGCTCTGATATCACTTATTGCCTAGCAAGATAATCCAAGAGGGGGGATGAATTGGATTTTTCAATATTTAAATAAGTAGTATGGTATATTCAAAAACTAGTGAAGTGATGGAGTATGTTTTAGTTTGATGTAACTAAGTATGTAGAAATGTAGAAATATAAATGTAATAGAATGAAGTAAATAAAGGAATCATAAATACAAAAAAAATTATTGTGGTTTGATGCTCTTTGTACCTACGTCCACTTTCCAAGATCCACTTAAAAATTTTATTATAATCTTTTCAAGATTACAGTCGGATAGTTTCTAAAGCTCACTATCCAAAATCTAGTTGATTTTACACTGGCTCACCAACCACAACCAATTCTGAAGCCAACCCTTGGCTTACAATCCAATTCCTAGTCTTGGATGGGCCTTTTCCTTTGCTTCAAAATCCTATTGAAGCTAAGTTACAAAAAGAAGAAAAGTTGAACAATAAAAATAAACAAAAAGCTCCTTTAATGAGCAAGTAGGTCGATGAAGCTTTTGGATCTTCTTTGTTCAAGGCTTTTGAGCTTTTGAGCTTGTCTTCTTATTAAAAAGAATTTCTTGATTTGATGTTTCTTAGAGTTAGGAGTTGAATACTCTATATTCAAGGCTTTTAGATTCTTTTTCTTAACTTTTGATTTCTCTCAATGATTTAATAGTCATCTCACTTTCTCCGGGTGTTTTGTAGCTTATTCCCTACATTTGGTAGGCTAAAGAAGGCCATTTGACTATTAGAGAAGTGAAAATAGTCGTTTGAACCATTTTTGCATAGTTCTGAGTATTCTGTAAAAACTAGCCATTGGGGCTCAAGTCGAATCTTGAGTTGACTCGAGCCTTAGCTCCAGACTTTTTACTTTGCTCATTCCTCTACTAAAGACCTTTTACTCTGCTCGTTTCTCTGCTCGAGATTTTTTACTCTACTCATTCCTCTACTCAAGAGTTCTGGCATGAAAATCAAACTCTTTGTATTTTACTGAGACCTCAGCTCGTGGACCTCGAGTCGACTCGAGCCTCCGCTTGAGACTATTTCAATTTTTGTCTCGAAAAACATATCTTCTATATTTTTCCTGTGACTTCAACTTATGAATCTCAAGTCGACTCGAGCCTCCGCTCGAGAGCATCTGAACTTCATCCTGAAAATTCTCCGACTTGAGCTCGAGAACCTCGAGTCGACTCGAGCCTCCACTCGAGATCGCGCCATCTAAAATTTCTGCATGCTAGTTTTGTATCAGCTCAAGCTGAAAAATGAGCTGAATAAGGAGTCGACTAGAGGACTTTTTATGCTGAAAAATTATAACTTGCCCAAATATTTTTCTCTTCAATTTTAGTTTTGAGATGTCTCTTTCAATCCTTGCTGTAGGTGTTATTCATGCCTTAAAAGCCTTCAATATTTTCTTAATGATCCTTAAATATACTTTTTAGAGACTTTCCATTTGATACTCTATAATTCATCCTAAAACATGATCCCAACCAATTCATTAGTCAAAATAATATACTCAAATATTTTGTTCATCATCAAAATCAATCCTTAGGGTTAACAATTTTCTTCTTCCAAAAATCAAATATCCACATCCCCAATCTGCATTGATTGTCTGAACTTAGGTCTACTGACTCTTGATGTTGGTAGCATTAGGCTTGGTTTCAAGTTCGCCATAGCTAACCTAGTTTGGTAACACCTTGTGGCATGAAGTCTCTAGCGAGTGGCGCACCTACAATATTGTCCAAGCGGCGATTACTGGCTTAGCTTAGTGAGTAATATTTCTATCATGCCCCTGACTCGAGATTGCAAGCCAGGGGTCATAGCAATTACTGCATACTTATAGGGAGCTCTCTCTACAAGCATGCAAGGCATCTTATCATGATATCATTAAGCAATAGCAAAATAAAAATTTAAATAATTAGTGATCAACTTTAATTTAAATAACTAAGTAAATATCTTATAAATAAGATTCTATAGTTTGTATTAAAGTTTAATAAATTCTAATCTAAAAGAAAATATAAAACTCTGCCTTTAATTCGCTCTTGCATATCGGATCCTAGGATCAAGCTAAATCTTTGAATATATAAAAATAAATAGAAACTCATCATGAGCTAAATAGTCTAGTAAATAATGAATACCCTGACTAGATAATTCATATGATAATATAAGCTACAAATATCAAAACATAGTTTATCATTAATCAGTGTATAAACTCAATCATATTCATATTCAAAACATGAATTCGACAATGTTAGAATCTTTGAAAATATTCATATGCATAATCATATATATGATTTCGAAAGTAAATCATATTCAAAAATTTGATTCAAAATGAATTTTACTTAACTCATTAGCCTTCAACTATGACCACACTTATATTCCATGGTCGGGATAGAATACTACACTTATACCTTATGGCAGGATGGGAATACCATACTTATATCCTGTGGCTGGGTCGAAATACCACACTTATATCTTGTGGCTGGGCTAGAAATAAAATCATGAGCTAAAAGCACCAATGCATAACCCCTAATTTCCAGGGTTCAAAACATAGTCAGGAAAAGAGTCCAAAATCGATTCATATCAATTTTTTTTTATAAATAACACATATTTCATGATCAAATCAAAATACACAAATATGATTTTGGATCACTAAATAATATAGAAAATATTACTTCAAATTTTCACATCAATTTTCATGCAAAACATATTCTTCATAAGATTCATAAATCACATATAAATCAAATAACAACTTATTTGATATTCAAAATAGTATTATATAAATGAAAAATCTGGAGAAGGTTTATCATTACTTATCTCATATGTACTCCAATGGATCCATATATTTTTATAAATTCTAATTTTAGAATCTTCAATTCATATATCAGATCAAAGTATCCCAATGTTGGATATCTTCTTGTCGATATCACTATACTCCTATACATATTTAAATCCAATAATTAAAAAAACATGAAAATCAAGGAAGACATATTTATAGGTAATCGCATCTAACGGTCTAGATCGATTGGTTATCTAGCTTCATCTGATCAAATATCATATTATAATATAGATAGTTCAATCGAGGATATCAAGGATGATCAAATCAATAATATTCGATAAGAGTCACGATGGAGGCTGGTGTGGTGTTCGAAAATCAAAGGTAAGTTGGATCAAATAAATTTATTTAATCAAGATTATATTAAAATATAATTAGTTCATAGAGATTAAATAGATCAAATCTAATATTATCTGGATTCGACCAAAGTGGATGCCAATATACTATCTGACGATCGCACATCAGGATTCTTTACTCAGCTTGATCAAAATCATCAAAAGAAAGTCCTTCATTGGACTGATCTTAGGAGATAAAATCCTCTTAGAGAGAGAAATAATTTTAGAGAGAGAAAGTAGAGAAAGAAATTAGAGAAGAAAGTGGAGATTTCAAACTCAGAGAAGGAAGAGAGGGAAGAGAGAAAATCTCTCTCTTCTTTTCTTCTTTTCTTTTTTTATCTTTTTCTTTTCTTTTTTATCTTTTTCTTTTCTTTTTCTTCTTCTTCTTCTTGCATTTCTCTTTGGAGGAATAGGGGACCATGAGGTCCCCCCTTCTTGTCTCTTGAGCCAGAGGCGATGGCTACCAGCCAATGGTCGGCGATAGCCGGGGTTACGATAGTGTAGCCAGAAAACCTCATACCGATGGTCGGTGGTGACTATCGATGTTAGAAAAAATGAAAAAGAAAGAGATGAAAATAGGGGATTTCTAAAAATAATTTCTTCGACAAAGTTCGCGGCCTATGGTGGTATCTAACACAATAGGAAGGAAGGAAATAGAGAGGAGAAGAAAAGGCCGAACTTACCTTGGTCTCTGGCGGCCTTTTCAACTCGATTTTAGGCGAGCACGGTGAAGGTCTTTCACGAAGAAAATCTGGTAATCCCCATTGTTTGGACCTCAATTTTTGGTTGGGGAAAAGAGGGAAGACATCTTCCCTTTAAATAGATTCAGTAGGGAGGAGTTTCACTCCTCCGCGGGGTGGATTTTGACTCTACTTGGGAGTCGATCGAGAGGAAGAAGAAGACTCCCACAGGAGGTCTTCTGATCTTTTTTTTATTCATGCTTTGAGATCCATCCATTAGGGTATTACACTCCCCCCTCCTAAAAAGAAATTTCATCCTCAAAATTTTTCTTGCATAGGTCCTTAAAATTCAGGATTACTTTTATCTATGATCATAATCTTCTTCTAATTTCAAATGCGAACCTTTCATCACAATATTTTTTTTTTAGATCAAATTACTAGATCATCTTGAAAATTATTTAGGCCACTATGCTTTTGTTGAGTACTTTGATTCAATTCCTCTAATGCACTTATGTCAAATCTAAATTTCTAAGTTAGTCAATATAAGTTATTATCCCAATGTTCCAAATATCTATCCATCTACACTCAAGTCTGAATCTATATGTCACTAATTTATCTACTTAATTGCTCTGATACCACTTTAATTATCATGCTCCCAATCCAAGATCATGAGCCAGGGGTCATGGCAACCACCCCATACTTATACACAACTTTCTCCATAAGCATGCAAGTTATCTTACCATGATATCATAAAGCATCAGCAGAATAAAAATCCAAATAATTAATGATTAACTTTAATTTAAATAACTAAACAAATATCTTTATAAATAAATTCTATAGTTTGTATCAAAGTTTAATAAATTCTAATTTAAATGAAAATATAAAATTCTACCCTTAATTCGCTCTTCCATATCAGATTCTTGGATCAAGCTAAATCTTTGAATCTTAAAAATAAATAAAAACTCATCATAAGCTAAACAACGTAATAAGTAATGAATATCTTGACTAGATAATTCATATGATAATATACGTTGCAAATATCAAAATATAGTTTATCATTAATTAGTGTATAAAAATAATCAGATTCATATTCAAAACATGAATTCAGCAATGTCAGAATCCTTCAAAATATTTATATGCACAATCATATATATAATTTCAAAAGTAAATCATATTCAAAAATTAGATTCAAAATAAATTTTACTTAACTCATTAGCCTTCAACTATGACCACACTTATACCCCATGGTTGGGCCAGAATACCACACTTATACCTCATGGCTGGGCCAAAATACCATACTTATATCCCATGGTCGGGCCAAAATACCATACTTGGCAGATTTCGTGCCACTCATCTCCATAGTCTTGAAGCCTGGAAATCACCAGAGCCCTCCAAGGAATCCACCTCACACCTCTCCCCATGCTGGCGACATTCACAGCATGAAGAGGATCTCAAAAAGGAGGTCCAAGAGCTAAAATGCCATTTTGTCAAGTTTTATGTTGGAAGCCACCCATGAGATGATGGCCCTAGCCTCAAAATATATCCACCATTCATCCCAGAGATCCTAAATGAACTGATTCCAAATCAGTTCAAGAAGCCATTGGTCAAGCCCTACGATGGTTCAGTTGATCTATACGGCCATTTGGAGGGTTACAAAGCCCTCATAATGTTGCAGGGGGCATCCAATGTGCTCCTCTATCTCACCTTCCTAGTGATGCTTAGGAAGACAACAATGATGTGGTTGTCTAGCCTTTCGAGAGGATCTATCCATAGCTTCGAGTACCTAGGAACGTAGTTTGTCATGCACTTCAGCAGCTAGAAACCATAGCTGAAGACTAGCAACAGCCTCTTCTCCATCTAGCAGAGAGAAGGGGAGCTACTAAGAGAGTACGTGGTGCACCTTAATGCTGCTACATTAGAAGTCCACGACTTCAATAAGTCTATTGCCATTTTGGCGATAAAGCAAGGACTTAGGGACAAATGTCTAATCTTCTTCCTGAACAAGAACTTTTCCAAGGACTACTCCAAACTCCTATTCCGGGCACGAAAGTATGTATGTGAAGAAAAAACTAGTTTTCCTACCATAGGATCGATCTGATCTGATCAGATCTAAAGAAAAATTTTTAAAAATTATTTCTATGATCTGATCATATCTAAGGATTCTCAAATCTGATTAGAATGATCTAATAGTAAAAACTAAAATTAAATTAAAACTAGTAATATATAATGTTATCTTGTTGGGTAAACTATTTACCCTACTGATGATCTAATAGTACTTTGAGGATCTGATGCTAGCTGCGCACGCGTCTAGCCTCTACTGAAGTCCACTTAGGTCAGATTTGGAAGTCCTCTCCTACTGAATCTAATCTTAGAAGATTAGACCTAAAAACTTCTGGTGCACCTTTGAAGATGATCTCCAACAGCAAACCATCCATCATACGAATTGAAACTACTTTGCCTAATCTTTGCATCTACAGGACCTTGACCTTTCTATGCTATTTCACCCAACTCCTTGGGCATGGAGAAGAGGGAGAAGATCAGAGGGAGGGGGCATGGAGATGGAGAGAGCAGCAGCCTTTGGACATGGGATGATAGGAATGCCAAACACTTTGGCGTAGGGTTTATTTATAGATAAACCCTAGAGGCCCTTAGCATCTAACTTTGAACAGGTCAAAGCCAACATGTAGAAGGACTCTTCCATGATTTTCATGCCAAAATCACATTTTATTCTAATTTTATCGCACAAAATTAGAGCAAAATTAGGATCATAAATTTTAGATACGAGGAGATTTGCGCCAAGGTTTCATCTCCTAGAGTTTTGATCTAATCAAAAACCTTGGACCCAGTCAAATCCCATTTGAATGGGGTCTCCACCTTTATCCATATAGGGTGCATGGCCAAAAGGGATGTGCACTCATCCTTCCTCATGAAACATTTGGGGGCACGTGCCCCTAAAAATTCTCCATGGGGCGTATGCCCCACTCCCTTCTTTCTTGCAAAGATGGGTTAAGACAATCCTTGTCCAGTTCCCATCTTATAGGATTTAAGATAAGCCATTTCTTTTAGGACAAACCTTGATCAAGCAAGAATAAGATTCAGTCAGATCAGGATAAATCTATACAGGATTCTTGAATGAGTCAAATCAAATTTGACTTAGTCAAGATGAGTCAGAAAGTTAACAGAAGGAGAAAGTCAGGCTCAATCATGTGCTAGCATGATTTTCTTAAATCTGATTAGATCAAATCCAAATTAATCAAACTAGGTTAGCATAATTGATGACATCCAAATTCAAACTCTTGCTTATGTGATCCAGTTAGGTTTTCCATCATTGATATCATTGAAGCACCTTTCGATGGATCAAAACTCTTTTGATTCAACCAATTAGAATCATCAATCATCAAGATAATTTTAATTGGATCCAAAATCCATTAGTGACACCTAGAAATATATGGTGATAATCCTTCAGAATCGAATACGAACCTCTCGGTGTAGCTACTTGTGTGATTGGATTCTTCAATCATGAGCTTCGACAGGATCAAGGTCAAGGTGAACTCGTTAGACCTAATACCCATCATATGAATAAATCATTCGATTCGAGTCTGATGAGAAAGCTTAATAAAAACTCCTTTCTATTAATTCACACTGCCATGGCCATAAACTTAAGGACTCAATCTCATGATCATCATAGGGCTACTCCTCCTCTATCAAGGTTGATAGATCTCCTATTGATACAATCCAATTCCTATAATGAACATGCTATAGCCAACATACACCTCGAGATTTTGAATGGCTAGGAGATCAAGTTATGGTATATTCAAACTATAACACACTCAAGGTGAACTGTCGATGCACCTCAGATCAAAGAACTAGACACTAACTATAGCATTGAGCTAGTCATCGATAAGAAGGTAGACTCCCTTATGACTGCTCGAGGTGATCATGCTCAGTTCTCTTATTCTTAACAAGTATCTATACTCTCGTTTTGATATTTTCACATCATAGTCTCAAGACTCATCTATCCTAAGAAAACAATCATACACCGATCTTCTAGATCAATCATCATTCTCGTGATAATCCTACGATCGAAAGCAGTTTATGAGTTAATTATGATAACACATACCTTAAATTTTCAACTCTTGAAAATATGCGTTATCTTGCCTGTTAACTCAAAGGATGTATCATAGACATTTTAAATACATAATGTGATAGAAAATATTTTTTTTATTAATTTAAGTTAAAATTATAAAAATACCTCTAGAAAGTATTTTTATAAGTGTCGGTCAATCTAGCTTCTAAGGCACTCATCTAACAAACTCTCACTTGATCTAAAGCCAATTGGCTATAAATCTAAATCCCATCTTCTCAAGGTGGACTTCAATCTTCTGCTGGCTCAATAGTTTTGTCAATGGATCAGCTACATTATCTATGGTGTCGACTCTCTTGACCTTGACATATTTCTTCTCAAGGTAATTGGGGATAAGGTGATACCACCATTCGATGTGCTTAGACTTCTGATAAGACCTCAGCTCCTTAGCTAGGGCTATGATGCCATTGTTATGATAGTACAGAGGGATGATATCTGATGGCATCACTAGAAGTTCTACAGCAAACTTCTTGAACCAGAATGCCTCCTTCATAGCTTCCAAGGTAGTGATATATTCTGCTTCCATGGTACAATCTGCTATCACTATTTGCTTGGAACTCTTTCAGCTTACAACACCATCATTGCATAAGAACAAACTACCAGATGTCGACTTTCAATCATCTATGTTACACATAAAATCTGAGTCTATATATCCCTGGACCTAGAGTTCTCCATTATCAAAGATCAAAAACATATCCTTAGTCCTTCTTAAGTGCTTAAGGATTTATTTTATAGAAGTCCAATGCTCTTCTCCTGGATTTGATCGATATCTACTTGTGACACTCACAGCATGTGCGATATCAGGTCATGTACATAGCATGGCGTACATAAGGCTTCCTATTGCCAAAGCATAAGGGATCTTGCTCATGCATTCAATCTCTTTAGGTGTGTTGGGACACATCTTTTTGGAGAAATGAAAGCCATGTCTAAAAGGCACAAGTCCCTTCTTAGAGTTTTTCATGCTGAACCTCTTCAGCACCTCCTTTATGTACATCTTCTACGAGAGACCCAGCATCTTCTTCGATCTATCCCTACTGACCTTAACCCCCAAAATGAAGGATACTTCTCCTAGATCTTTCATAGAAAACTCTTTCGACAACCATACTTTAACCGAGGTCAATATGAGAATATCGTTCTCAATTAGAAGGATGTCATCTATGTATAATACGAGGAAGACAACAGTGCTCCTACTGACCTTTTCGAAAATATATGATTTTTTCTCATTTTTTATGAAATTAAATGATTTGATCACATCATTAAAACAAGCAATCCAGCTTTGAGATGCTTGCTTAAGTCCATATATGGACCTTATAGCTTGCAAACCTTGTGATCACCATCACCGAATGTGAAATCAAGGGACTGTTCCTTATAAATATCTTTCTTAAGATATTCATTTAGAAATGCCATTTTCATATCTATTTTTCATATTTCATAATCGAAATATGCTACAATTGCAAGCAACGTGTGGATGGATTTAAGCATGGCTACTAGTGAGAAGGTATCTTGATAGTTAATGCCTTCATGCTGACTATACCATTTCGCCACTAGCCTAGCCTTATGTCTCCACATTCTCATTTGTACCTATCCTTCTCTTGAAGATCCATTTACACCCAATAGGTAGTATACCTTTAGGTGTATCTACCAAGGTTCAGACTTGGTTCGAGTGCATCAAATCAATTTCTGACTTCATTGCCTCTTGCTATTTCTCAGAGTCGATATCTGATATTGTCTCATCATAGATCTTAGGATCATCACCATAAACTTCATTTTCCATAAAAAATATTTTCTTTACATCCTCTGAACTAGTATTCAAGTACCATTCAGGAGGATGAAAAATCTTACTTGATCTACGAGGTGGAGGAGATAGTGTATGGATTGGCTTAGATTGACCGGGTTCCATAGGTTCCTTGGCCCATTACTCTTTGGAGACTTTCTCCTTGAGCTTGATCTATCTTCTAATGCCATCATCTTAAATAAACTATTTTTCAAGAAAAATGATATGTCAACTCACAATCACATTGTGATCTTTCAAAAGATAGAAATAATATCCTAATGGCTCTTTAGGATATCCTATAAACCAAGCTTTAAAGAATCTAGACTCTAACTTGTCCGTCTGCTGTCTCTTGACATGAGCTGGATAATCCTAAATTTTGAGATGACTTAAACTTGATTTTTTATCATGCCATATCTCATATGGTGTGGTAGGAATAGTTTTAAACGAAATCCTATTCAGTAGGTATATAGCTGTCATTAAACTATGTCTCCAAAGAAACTCAGAAAGGTCCATGAAGCTCATCATAGATTGGACCATATCTAACAAAGTTCAATTTCTCCATGCTGAAACCTCATTGAGTTGAGGCATTCCAGGTGGAGTCTATTGTGAGACTATGCCATTATCCTTAAGATAGTCCAAAAATTTTTGACTAAGATATTCACCTTGTCGATCTGATCGAAGAATCTTAATAAACTTTTTGATTTATTTTTCTACTTTATGTCTAAATTTTTTAATTTTTTTAAAGGCTTTAAACTTGTATTGCATCAGGTACACATATCCATATTGAGATAGATCATCAATAAAGGTGATGAAGTAAAAAAAATTATCTCTGACCGGCTCATCAAATAAGCCGCACATATCTATATGTACCAGGACAAGTAAGTTCGTGGCCCTTTTCCATATCCTACAAAAAAAAGCTTGGTCATTTTGCCTTGAAGGTATGATTCATAAATCGGATATGACTTGGAAGTCAACAAACCCATTAGTCCAGATTTCTCTAATTTGTTAATCCTGCCTTCAGCCATATGACCTAGCTTTAGGTGCCACAAATATCTTTTGTTAATACTATTCCTAGATCATTTTATTTCTGTGGCATTCATGTTTTGCTCAACATTAAAAATAGAAACATCTACATGTAATAGATATAGACCATTTATTAAAAAATCACTTACAATTTTATTTCTTTCATAAAAAAATTGTATAGTAGTTTTAAAGAAACTAATTACATAGTTCTCTTATGCTAAACATGAAATAGAAATTAAATTCCTACTTGCAATAGGCATAATGTAATAGTCTCTAAGAATTAAAACTAATCTAGATTGTAGTCAAAGAGGGTAGGTTTTCATGGCCATAGCAGCAATTCTTACTCCATTTTTGATACGGGATCATCGCACCATCCCTCAACCTTCGGCTCTCCTCAAGATCTTGTATAGAAGTGCATAAGTAAGTAGTAGAACCAGAGTCAAGCATCCAACTGGAAGCAGAAGAAATCATAAGATTAATCTCAATGATGAGCATTAAAGGAAAAATCTAGTTTTCCTGGTCAGATTCGTTCAGATCTGATTAGATCAAGAAAGATATTTCAAAAATTTTTTTCTTAGATATAGATCAGATCTAATACTTTCTAGATCTAATATTATTAATCAAATAAAAAAATAAAATAAAATAAAAAATAAATTAAATCTAATTTAGTTTACCTTATTGTGGGTAATCTGATTATCCTGTGATGATCCTAATGTCTGTCTGAGATTCTAGATCTAGCCACACAAATGCCTAGCCTTTACCAGTATCCACTCAGGTAGGATCTGGAGATCTTCTCCTTCTTTATCATCTCTCCAAAAATTAGATCTGGATCTGATTTTGAAGATCTTCAAAACTCCTTTCGGAGATGTGAGTTGTCTTTTGCAGCAATATTGCCTTCTTCTTTTTCCTATTGCCTTTCTCTTGCTTGGACGCACCAAACCGAAGCCCAAAAATTCTTGGGTATGGGTTAGAGAGAGAAGACCTAAAGATGGCATGGAGGGGGGAGAGGGGCAGCCTTATGGTATGGGCAATGTGTCAAGCTTCTTTGATCTTGGCGCAGACAAGGTTTTTATAGACCCTGTTGTGCCATGTAGTGCCACATCATCCCAACCAATCATGACCTTTTATGCAATTATATCTAAATCTGATTAGTGGGATGACATCATCTGATCCAATAAGATGAAAGCCCCTCTGAATCATCCTTAGATGGTGCCAAGACTGATCAAAGACAAGTCTTTGGCGCCACCTAGGTAAAAACCCTAAAGCAACTAGAGTCCCATCTATATGGGACTCTAGATGCTTTATCCATAGGAGCATGCCTCCCTAGACGTTCGCTGCTTATCCATCTACTTTGTAGTAGATGGATTGATCCAAAAATTCTCTCCTATAGGTGCATGACACATGGGCAGATGTCTAAGTGTCAAAGGTCAACGTTTGACCAAATGTCCAAAATAGGATTTAGCAGGTGATGAAAAATGGCAAGTATTGTCTCAAATTCATCTCATAAATTAAGACAACCTTTTTCTAACCTGGGCAAGCTCCAATCAGACCAAGTAAAGGTACCTGAGTGAGTCCAAATATATTTGGCTCAATCGAGACAACTTTTAATGATAACTAAAGGAGAACATTAGGCTCAATCATGTGCTAGCATGATTTTCTTGAACCTAATTGAATCTTATTCAAATCAATTAAACTAGGTTAGTCTAATTGATGATATCTAGATCGAAACTCTTATTTGTGTGATCCAGTTAGGTTCAATTCCATATGGTAATGAGATATGTCGGGATCTCTATCATCGACATCATCAAAACACCTTCCGATGGATCAAAACTTTTTTGATTCAAACAACTAGTTTGATTGATCATCTAAATCATTCTAATTGCTCTCAAAATCTATTAGTAACACCTAGCAGCATATAGTGGCAACCCATTAGAACTAAAAATGAACCTCTCAGTGTAGTTACCTATGTGATTAAGTTCTTCTATCTTGAGCTCCGATAGGATTAGGGTTAAGGTAATCTCGTCAAACCCTAATATCCATCATATGATTAATCATTTGATTCAAGTCCAATGTGAAAATCTTAATAGAAACTCTTTCTATTATTTAACTTTGCCATGGCCATGGGCATATAGACTTGATTCTCATGATTATCATAGAGCTTTTCCTCATCTATCGAGATAGATAGATTTCCTATTGGTGCAATCCAATTCCTACAATGAATATGCTATAGCCAACATACACCTTAGGATTTTGAATGGCTAGGAGATCGAGTCATAGTGTAGTCAAACTATAACACCCTCAAGGTGAACTGTCGATGCACCTTAAGTCAAAGAACCAGACATACAACTGCAGCTTCAAGCTAGTCATCGATGAGAAGGTAGACTTTCAAATGATAGCTCGAGGTAGTCACGCTCAGTGCCCTTGTTCTCTAACAAGTATCTGTACTCTCACTCTGGTGTCTCTACACCATAGACTCAAGACTCATCTACTATAAAGAAATGATTATACACCAACCTTCTAGATCAATCATCATCCTCATGATGATCCTACGGTTAGGAGCATTTTGAGTTAATAATAAAAATTCATGTCTTAAATTTTCAACTCTTGAAAATAAGAACTATTATTACCATTAACTCAAGGGATGTATCACAGACACTAAATACACATTATGATAGAAAATAATCCATTTTATTATTTATGGTTAAAATTATAATTTTATCCTTAGAAGTGTATAACAAGTGTCAGCCAATTCTGGCTTTTAGGGCACACATATTTAACAAACTTCCACTTGACCTAAAGCCAATTGGCTACAAATCTAAGTCCCATCTTCTCAAGATGGGTTTCGATCTTCTGCTGGCCCAACGGCTTTGTAAGTGGGTCTGCCACATTGTCTGCAGAGTCGACTCTCTTGACCTCAACGTATCCTTTCTAGAGATAATTGTGGATGAGGTGGTATCGCCACTCGATGTGTTTGGATTTTTAGTGAGGTCTCGGCTCCCTAGCAAGGGCTATGGCACCATTATTTATCGCAGCACAGAGGAATGGCATCTGATGGAATCACTCCGATCTCTATGGCAAACTTCTTATACCAGAATGCTTCCTTCATAGCTTCTGATGCAGCGATGTATTCTGCTTCCATGGTTGAATCTACTATTACTGTTTGTTTGAAACTCTTCCAACTGACATCACTACCATTACACCCAAATAGATTTTCAGATGTCAACTTTCGATCATCTATATCAGACATAAAATCCAAGTCTGTATATCCTTGGACTTTGAGTTCTCCATTATCAAAAATCAAGAACATATCCTTAGTTATTCTTAAGTACTTAAGGATATATTTCACAGAAGTCCAGTGTTCTTCTCCTGGATTTGACTGATATCTGCTTGTAACACTCACAGCATGGGCTATATCAGATCGTGTACATAACATGGCATACATGAGCCTCCCTATTGCAGAAGCATAAGGGATCTTGCTCATGCATTCAATCTCCTCTGGTGTGTTGGGACACATTTTCTTAGAGAGATGAATGCCATGTCTGAAGGATACCAAACTCCTCTTGGAGTTTTCCATGCTAAACCTCTTTAGCACTTTCTCTATGTACATTTTCTATGAAAGACCTAGCATTCTATTTAGTCTATCTCTATAGACTTTGATTCCAAAAATGAAGGATGCTTCTCGTAGGTCTTTCATGGAGAATTCTTTTGATAACCACATTTTAACTATAGTCAACATGGAAATATCATTTCCAATAACGAGGATATCATCCACGGATAGTATGAGAAAGATAATAGCGCTCCCACTGATCTTTCTAAAAATACATGGTTCCTTCTCATTCTTGATGAAATCAAATAATTTAATCACATCATTAAAATGAGTATTCCAGCTCCGAGATGCTTGCTTAAGTCCATATATAGACCTTTGCAGCTTGCATACTTTGTGATCAGTATCACTGGATGTGAAACCTAGCGGCTATTTCATATAGATATCTTCCTCAAGGTATCCATTTAAGAATTCCATTTTCACATCCATTTGCCATATTTCATAATCAAAATATGCTGCAACAGTAAGCAATGTATGAATGGATTCAAGCATCACTACTGATGAGCCCAACATGTAGTATCTAGCCTTGTTATCTTCGTTCATCCACTTATCAGGAGACGCTCTCTGTTTAGCAGATGGACGAGCTGGTAAGATGGGAGAATCCTAATCTAATACATGGGTTAACTTCTTAGAATCCAAAATGATTTTGAAGTTTTGGAGCCAATCCTTGTAATTGTATCTGGTTAGTCTATAGGTGTCCAGGATACATGCTAGTGGATTGGATGCAGATATTTTATTTTTTCTATAGAGAGTCTAAGTTTCTAGTTAGATATTGTAATTAAGACTTGACCAATTTATTTAGAAGTTTACTTTTTAAACAAATTAGCTCCCACTATTTTCTCGGATCCATACACTCCTTCTATAGAGATGTAAAAATCTCCACGATTATAGATTTTTATTGAATGGTGTAGTCCTACCAACTAACTCATCAGCTCACCTAATAGTTATTAATGATGGGTTAGCCAATGAGTGGATAACTCTTGTCCAATAATTCTCTAATTATGGTGCACCCAAACTTGGTCTCTAATTCATGAATCTCATCGTGCCCAAAATATTGATCCACTCCTTAGTTAAGTCAAACCCACCATTTGCATAGATTGAATTCTTAATTGGGTCTCTCATCGTATCCAGAATATTGAGCCTAATTTATCCCGCATCCAATGCCTAATAGACATTATTGCATCTTTTTGATGCAACTGAACTACTATGACCAGCCGAGAATAATCAACCTGAGGAAGGGCCCGTATATCTACGATGGTGGAAGACCTTAGACTTAATCTTTTCTTAGGAAGATTTGATTTAGGTCTCCTTAAACTTGACTTACAATAGCCATAATAATTATGACTAACCTAGTGGCATGGGTTAGCTCGGATTGTTAACCATCTTAGATCAGGATTGGATTGACAAATATGGCCAAATAGGTGAGACCGATGGAAGGGATATATCATTAACTCGATAAGAATACATTCGAGTCGAGTATCTCCCAATTAAAAGCCAGTCGATCATATCTGTCAGACTTACCTTAGACACCAAATTGTTGAGCCAAAATAAATTAGGTTAGCCTACAATCTAGACTCTAACCACTGAGCCTAATTAGGTCTTAGCTTGATCGATCACTTATGTGATTCGATCTTGATCCAAACTTAATCCTATTAGGCTGGTCAGTTTAAACACTCTTGATTCCATTAAACCAACTCTTGATTTAGTTTGATCAATCGCTTGATCTAATTGAGCTACCTAAGCCCGAACTCAATTTTATGAATATATCTTAAATCTAAAAATTTTTAATTTTTAGACTTAATATATTTTATAATCTTAATTCTTAATTAAGTTTAGGGTTTACAAACAAAACATGTAAATAAAATCTTAGGATTTTAGGATCTAGGATTTTGTAGAAAATAAGTTTTAGATTTTTGATTAAGGATGAATGCTCAGCACCCCTACACATCATAAGAACACCCCATCAAATGGAAGGAGAAGGCATTTAAATCCTACTTTATTCTTATGACCGGACGGCCAAGGGGAGTGCCATAATCAGAAATATAAAAACTACAAAATTAGTTAGATCTACATCATATATCTCATATATAAAAATTGATCTAAATATAAAATATTTTGCATACATCTTTATGTATCATATCATGCATATTTTTAGATCTAAATTATCTCATAATCATCTAAAAAATAAAATTTAAATTGATCATATCAAATTAAAATCTATTCTAGATAATTATGTAGAACTATTCTATAACTAGTCTAAACATGCATTCATCATATCTCATATGAATAAAAATTAAATAATTTTATTTTCTATTTTTTAGATTTTATTATAATATTTATAACATCAAAAAATAGTAAATAAATAGATCTAAAAATTATAAGTTAATCAAATTAAATTATGATCATGCTAGACTATACATACAATAATTCTATTCTACAACTAGTCATGCATCTTGTACAACATAGATCTAAATTATTTAATTTTTTTTTTAATATTTTTGATTTTAGATCTAATCATATCTTATGCGATATTTGAAGTTATCTAATTATTAGATCAAAATTAAAATAAAATTAGATCTAATGAAAAATGCAACCTAGCTCTGATACCAGTTGAAGAAAAAATCCAGTTTTCTAGGTTAGGTTCGTTCAGATCTGATTGGATCAAGAGAGATATTATAAAAGTTTTTCTCTTAGATCTAGATCAGATTTGAAATTTTTTAGATCTGATATTATTGATCTAATAAAATAAAATAAAGAATAAATTAAATCTAATTTAATTTACCATATTGTGGATAATCTGATTATCCTGTGATGATCTTGATGTCTGCCTAAGGTTCTGGATCTAGCCACACAAGTGCTTGACCTCTACCAGTATCCACTTGAATAGGATCTAGAGATCTTCTTCTTCTTTATCATCTTTCCAAAAATCAGATCTAGATCTGATTTTGAAGATCTTCAAAACTCCTTTCAAAGATGTGAGTTATCACTTGCAGCAGTGCTGCCTTCTTCCTTTTCCTATCGCCTTTCTCTTGCTTGGATCACACCAAATTGAAGCTCAAAAATTCTTGAGCATGGGTAGGAGAGAGAAGACCTAAAGATGGCATGGAGGAGGAAGAGGGGCAGCCTTGTGGCATGGGCAATGTGTCAAGCTTCTTTGATCTTGGTGCAGATAGGGTTTTTATAGACCCTATTGCGCCATGCAGTGCCACATCATCCCGGCCAATCCCGACCATTTATACAATCAGATCTAAATTTGATTGGTGGGATGATATCATTCGATCCAATTAGATGAGAACCCCTTTGAATCATCCTTAGATGGCACCAAGACTGGTCAAAGACAAGTCTTTGGTGCCACCTAGGTAGAAACCCCGAAGTAACTAGAGTTCCATCTCTATGGGACTCTGGATGCTTTATCCATGGGCGCATGCCTCCCTTGGCGTGCACCCCTTATCCATCTACTTTTTAGTAGGTGGACTGGAAGGCATGTGCCCCTTATCCATCTACTTTTTAGCAGGTGGACTGGTCCAAAAATCTCTCCTATAGGTGCATGACACATGGGCAGATGTCTAAGTATTAAAAGTCAACGTTTGACCAAATATCCAAAATAGGATTTAGCAGATGACGTAAAATGGCAGGTGTTGTCTCAAATTCATTTCATAAATTAAGATAATCTTTTTCTGACTTGGACAAGCTCCAGTCAGATCAAGTAGAGGTACCTGAGTGAGCCCAAACATACTTGGCTCAGTTGAGGCAACTTTTAATGATAATTAAAGAAGAACATTAGGCTCAATCATGTGCTAGCACGATTTTTTTAAACCTAATTGAATCTTATTCAAATCAATTGAACTGAATTAGTCTAATTGATGATATCCAGATCGAAATCCTTATTTGTGTGATTCAGTTAGGTTTAGTTCCATATGGTAATGAGATATATCGTGATCCTTATCATCGACATCATCGAAACACCTTCCGATGGATCAAAAATTTTTTGATTCAGACAACTAGTATGATTGATCATCTAAATTATTCTAATTGCTCTCAAAATTCATTAGTGACACCTAGCAGCATATGGTGGCAATCCATCAGAACTAAAAATGAACCTCTTAGTGTAGTTATCTGTGTAATTAAGTTCTTCTATCTTGAGCCTCGACAGGATTAGGATTAAGGTAATGTCGTCAAACTCTAATATCCATCATATGATTAATCATTCGATTCAAGTCCAATGTGAAGACTTTAATAGAAACTCTTTCTATTATTTCACTCTGCCATGACGATAGGCTTATGGACTTGATTCTCATGATTATCATAGGGCTTCTCCTCATCTACCGAGGTAGATAGATTTTCTGTTGATGCAATCCAATTCCTACAATAAATATGCTATAGCCAACATACACCTTAGGATTCCAAATGGTTATAAGATTGAGTCATAGTGTAGTCAAACTATAACACCCTCAAGGTGAACTGCCGATGCACCTTAGGTCAAAGAATCAGACACACAATTACAGCTTCGAGCCAGTCATCGATGAGAAGGTAGACTTCCTAATGACTGCTCGAGGTGGTCACGCTCAGTGCCATCATTCTCTAACGAGTACCTATACTATTGCTCTGGTGTCTCTGCACTGTAGACTCAAGATTCATCTACTATAAATAAGCGATTGTACATCAACCTTCCTGATCAATCACCATCCTCATGATGATCCTATAGTCAGGAGCATTTTATGAGTTAATAATGAAAATTCATGTCTTAAATTTTTAACTCATGAAAATAAGAACTATCATTGCCATTAACTTAAGGAATGTATCACAGACACTAAATACACATTGTGATAGAAAATAATCCATTTTATTATTTATAGTCAAAATTATAATTTTATCCTTAGAAGTGTATAACAAGTGTCAACCAATTCTGACTGCTAGGGCACACATTTCTAACAAGCATACCTCTAGAAGTACCTGCCTTTTTCTTGTTCTTTAAGTTGGCCAAGTACGAAAGCCAATTCCGCTTTCAATGGCCATCGATATTGTAGTGAAAATATTTTTCTTTATCTATATCCTTCTTCTTCTACTCTTCATTATTTTTTTTCTTTCTTTCTACCTTCTACTTCTTTGCAAACATTTTTTTCTTTCCAAAAGACTTTCTTTTGGAGGAAGTCTACTGCACAGTAAGAACTAAGCCCTTTGAACCTTTCATAGTTTGCTTAGTAGTGACCAGCATGTTCATTAACTCAACCATGGTGCATTGTAGCTTAATTCATATGGAAGTTCATAATGAACTACCCATACAAATCAGTCAAGGATTGTAGGATCACATCAATCTATAGGTCCTTGTCCATGATGACATCAAGCTTGTCAAGCTTTTCTAGATCCTCGATCATCACTAGATAATGATCTTTGACCGATTGCCCATCATGCATTTGCACTTTAAAAATTCTCCTCGAGACTTGATAACACGTTGCATGACTCTGTTCACCAAACAACTCTTGCACGTGAGCCAACATTTGGTGAGTATTCTTGATGTCTCCATGTTAGTGCTACAACTCATCTAATATTGACCCCAACATGTAGCACCTGACTATGTTATCATCATCAGACCACTTCTCATGAGATACTCTTTGATCAGTGGTTAGATGGACTGGCAAAGTAGGAAGTTCCTGGTCCAACACATAGGATAGCTTTTTGAAACTCAAAATAATTTTCAAGTTCCAAAGTCAATCCTTATAATTGGGTTTGGTCAGTCTGCGGGTATCAAGGATTTAGGCTAGGAGGTTTGATGCAGATATTTTCCTATAGAGAGTCAAAGTTTCTAGTTAGACTTGTAATTTGACTTAATCAATTTATTTAGGAGTTTCATTTTTGAACAAATTTAGACTTCCATTATTTTTTGGATCCCTACACTCCCTTAGTAGAGATGCAAAAGTTTTCATAATTATTAACTTTTAGTAGATGGTGCAGTCCCACTGACTGGCTCACCACCTCATCTAATAGTTATTGGTGATGGATCAATTGATTAGTGGATAACACTTGTCCAATATTTTTCTAAACATGATGTACCCAAACTTGGTCTCTAATTCATGAAGCTCACCATGCTCGAAATATTGCTCCACTTCTTAGTTAAGCCAGACCCGCGTTTGCACAAACTAGATTTCTGATTGGGACTCTCACCATATCCAGAATATTGAGCCCAATCCATCTTCCAATCCATAGCATCCAATGCTTAATAGATGTGGTTGTGTCTTCTTGATGTAACTGAACCATTGTATCCAACTGAGAATAATCAACCTCAAGAAGGGCCCACACATCTACAATGGTGGAAGATCTATGACTTAATATTTTCTTAGAAAGATTTTAATTTAGGTCTCTTAGACTTGGCTTAGTCATAACAATTATGACTAATCTAGTGGCATTGGCTAGCTCGAATTGTTAGCCACATCAAACTAGAACTGGATCGATCCAAATGGTCAGGTAAGTGAGATCGGTGGAAGGGATATGCCATTAACTCATCATGAATGCATTTAGGTCAAGTAGCTTCCAATTAAAAACTTATCTTAGACACCAAATTGTTGAACCAAAATTGATTGGGTTAGCCTATAATCCAAGGCTCGAACCATGGAGCCAAATTAGGTCTTAAAGTAGTTGACCACATGTGACTGTAAGTCAACCTTGACTAAGACATACAACTATTAGGCTAATCAAAACTAAGCACTTTTGATCTCACCTAACCAATACTTGATTTGGTTTGATCAACCGCTTGACCTAAATGAGCTACCCATATCTGAACCGATATTTTATGAAGGTGTCTTAGATTTGAAAATTCATAATTTTTAGACCTAATTGATTTCATAAACTTAACTCTTAATTAAGTCCAAGAGTTCAATAACAAAATATGCATAAAAAATCCTAGGATTTTAGGATTTAGGATTTTACAGAAAAGTAAGTTTTGATTTTTGATTAAAGATAAATACGCAGCATCCCTATATGCCATAAGAGCATCTCATCGAATAGGAAGAGAGGGCCTTTAAATCCTTCTTACTCTTATGACCAAATGGGTAAGGAAAGAGAGGGCCTTTAAATCCTTCTTACTCTTATGACCAGACGGCCAAGGGGAATACCTTAATTAGAAATATCAATTATACTACAAAATAGTTAGATCTACTACATATAACACTTATACGATTTAATATCTAAACTATACATGCTTTGCACACATCTCATGTATAAAAATTAAACACATACATGCATGTTTCGAATTTGATTACATTTGATATAATATCTAAAAATAAAATTTTAAATGATCATATCGTAGAAAATTTTAATCTAGACTATTCATGGCATAATCATAAAACTAGTCTAGACATGCATTACATATATCGCATATATGAAAAAATTTTATAGACCTACTGATTTCATATATGATTAAATCTCATGTAACATTTGAAATCTAACATATCAAATCATAAAAAAAAAAAAATTAGATCAAAAAGAAATCTAAAGAACTACAAATGCAGTTCTGATATCAGTTGAAGGAAAAACTAGTTTTCCTGCCGCAGGATCAATCTGATCTGATCAGATCTAAAAAAGAATTTTTAAAAATTATTTTTATAATCTAATCAGATCTGGGAGTTCTCAGATCTGATTGGAATGATCTAATAGCAAAACTAAAATTAAATTTATTAGGATTAAACCCACTCCTGTTGAAGTTCGATCTAGTACTTGGTCCCAAGGTTGTCCCACGATGGTCAATCTTCAACCTACTAGCTAATCCTCTAGATTGCATAAATAAATTTTAGAGCCCACAAAAGCATTATAGCCCTCGTTCAGATGAGCTTGAATAGTAGAAATGATTATTTTTCACTTGACAGTAAAGCTTGAGTAGCAGAACCCAATCGATTTGACTCTATGATAAGTTGTGAAGACAGTCGAATTCCTCCAGTATAAGCGGCTGGCTCCAGTCAAACTTCTTTTGGATAAACTTAAATAGTGAAAGTGGCTGTCTAAGTAACTAAGCATTCAATCCCTACACAGCTCAATTTGGCCAATCTTGAAGCCGGTTGAACTCCTTCCCTATTAGATCTCCTTCAAGCTGACTCTCACCATCATAGATTAACTCTTATGACATGAATCATTGACTAGCAGAGCTTCCCCTTAGACAAACTCCTATGCCTTATTGAGAGAGGCAGATCTCAATTTTGTTGAATCTAGAATCTCGAGTGTGCAAGTTAGGATAGAGGAAAGGACCTCGTCTCCAAATTATTCATACAGGCCATCTTTAAGTCTCTGGTTGAATTTCTTTCAGCTGCCAAACGAGCTCCTTTCAGCTAAACTCCTTCCAGTTGCCTAAAGGGCTCCCTCCATTTGAGCTTTCTCTTCTGGTCGAACTCCTTACGATCATCTAGAAGGATCTGGTTATTTATACAAGTTCAGCTCCTAACTCAACACAAACTAACCTACATGTAGACGACCTAAGAGAAGTCTGAACTTCTCTAAAATTATCATGATTTGAAGCTCTTTACTACTAATGTCTATTCCATCCAAACTTTAGCAATTAAATCTTAATAGACTGGCACATCACGATAATAGATACCACCCTCTAAAACAAACTCCATGTGATCCCGAACGGTCCACTACTAGCCAATTACAGTTGTTACTATCAGTTTGTTACGAACTCCACCTATATAAGGGATCCTCTTGATATGTTTTCTTTTTAAGCTCTAAATTCTGCTTCAATTTTTTTAAGTGCTCCATTTCTTTTGGATAGAAGAGCTGACTTGATTGTCGGAGGATCTTGTCGAAGCCACTTTCCAACTCCGGTCAGAAATTATCTTGCAGGTCAACGACAGCAACCTCATCTTCTCCAGCTCTAGCTTGATTCTACCATCAATCTGATTCTATGTCAATAGAATTGGTACTAGAGGAAGGCCATCTAAACCCTTATTCTTAAAGGAGTGCTCGGTGGGATTCCCTCTCTGCCTCCACTTCTTCTCCAACCAGTTTTGCAAGGATGCCGCCTAGGAAAGCATTAACGAGGCAATCTACTGCCACCACGACCAGATTTCTTTCAGATCTACCCACTCTTACTCCATCTTTGATATCTCAGGCTCCTCCACCAGTGGCGGTGCTGGATGTGGAGCAATTCAACATGCTGATCCAGTAAGTCAAAGGCCTCACGAAAGTAGTGAAGGAATCAGATCTAGGATTTTATGGGTAGATCTTGAAAACTTTTTTAAGATCGTGCAATCAAAAACTTAAATAAATCAAATATTTATTTAAATAAACATATAAATACCTAGATCTCAGATCTATTATATGATCAAGATATGATATTAAATCAAAAATTAAAATCAAATAAGAAAGTAAAAGATTGATCAAATCAACCTAGATCTACAGTACATCAAATGTAGGTATGAAATTAATAGATTAGATCTAGGTTGATTTGATTAATTATGATTTTTAGATTTATTTATTTACTATTTTTTGATGCTGTAAATATTATAATTAGGATTACCCATAATAAAGGTATAATTAAATTTAATTAAATTTATTTTATTTTATTTTATTTTATTAGATCAATAAAATTAGATCTGAAGAGTCTCAAATCTGATTTAGATCTAAGAAAAAAAATTTTAAAATATTCCTCTTGATCAAATCAGATCTAAACAAATCTGATCCAAAAAATAGGATTTTTTCATTTAACTGGTATCAGAGCTAGATTTTTATAATTAATTAGATTTAATTTTAATATATTTTTAATTTGATAATTAGATGACTTCAAATATCACATGAGATGTGATTAGATCTAAATTTAAAAAATTAAAATTAAATAATTTAGATCTAAGATGTATGAGATGCATGTCTAGACTAGGAATAGAATTATTCTATGTGTAGTCTAGCATAATCATAATTTTAATTTGATTAGTTATGATTTTTAGATTTATTTATTTACTAATTTTTGATACTATAAATATTATAATTAAATCTAAAAAATAAAAAATAAAGTTATTTAATTTGGTTCATATGAGATATGATAGATGCATGTTTAGACTAGTTATAGAATAATTCTACAAAATTATCTTGAATAAATTTAATTTGATATGATCAAATTTAAATTTTATTTTTTAGATGTTTATAAGATAATTTAGATCTAAAAACATGCATGATATGATACATGAGATGTATGCAAAATATATTTTTAAGTTAGATCAATTTTTATATGTGATATATTATGTAGATCTAACTAGTTTTGTAGATTCATCATGCTTCTAATTAAGGCATTCCCCTTGGCCATACGGTCATAAGAACAAAGAAGGGTTTAAAGGCCTTCTCCTTCCATTCGATGGAGTGTTCTTATAATGTGTAGGGATGCTGTGTGTTCGTCCTTAATCAAAAATCAAAAACTTATTTTCTACAAAACCCTAGATCCTAAAATCTTAGGATTTTATTTACATATTTTGTTTATGAATCCTAAACTTAATTAAGAATTAAAATTATAAAATATATTAGATCTAAAATTAAAAATTTTTAGATCTAAGATATATTCATAAAATTAGGTTCGAGCTTGGGTAGCTCAATTAGGTCTAGCGGTTGATCAAACTGAATCAAGAGTTGGTTAGATGGGATCAAGAGTGCTTAAATTGACCAGCCTAATAGGATTAAGTCTAGATCAAGATCGAGTCACATGAGTGATTAATCAAGTTAAAATCTAATTATGCTCAGTGGTTAGAGTCTGGATTGTAGGCTAACCCGATTGATTCTGGCTCAACAATTTAGTGTCTAAGGTAAGTTTGGCAGATATGATCGATTGGTTTTTAATTGGGAGCTACTCAACTCAAATGCATTCTTGTCGAGTTAATGGCATATCCCTTCCACTGGTCTCACTTACCTGGTCATATTTGTTAGCTCAATTCTGATCTAAGATGGATAATAATCCGAGCTATCCCGTGTCACTAGATTAGTCATAATGGTTATGGCTATGTCAAATCAAGTTTAAAGAGATCTAAATCAAATCTTCCTAAGAAAAGATTAAGTCTAAGATCTTCCACCATTGTAGATATGCGGGTCCTTCCTAGGGTTGATTGTTCTCCACTGGTCATAGTGGTTCAGTTGCACTGGAAAGATGCAACCATATCTATTAGGCATTGGATGCTATGGGCTGGAAGATGGATTAGGCTCAATATTTTGGATATAGTGAGAGACCCAATTAGAAATTCAATCTATGCAAATGGTGGGTCTGACTTAATTAAGGAGTGGATCAATATTTCGAGCATGGCGAGATTCATTAATTAGAGACCAAGCCTGGGTGCACCATGATTAGAGAATCGTTGGACAAGAGTTGTTCACTCATTGGATAACCCATCATCAATAACTGTTAGGTTAGGTGATGAGTCAATTGGTGGGACTGCACCACCCACTAGAAATCATTAATCATGGAGATTTTCATATCTCTATAGAGAAAGTGTAGGGATCTAAGAAAATAGTGAAAGCTAATTTATTTAAAAATCAAACTCCTAAACAAATTGGTCAAGTCTTAATTATAAAATCTAACTAGAAATTTTGACTCTCTACAGGAAAAAGAAAAATGTTTGCATCCAATCCACTAGCTCATATCCTGGACATCCATAGACTGACCAAATTCAATTATAAGGATTGGCTCCAGAACTTCAAAATCATTTTGGATTTTGAGAATTTTACTCATGTATTGGATCAGGATCCCTCCATCTTACCAGCCCATCCATCCGCTGAATAGAGAACATCTCTTGACAAATGGATGGATGAAGATAACAAGGTTAGATACTACATGTTGGGCTCAATGTCCGATGAGCTTTAGCGCCAACTCAAGACTGTCCACCAAATATTGGCTTACCTGCAAGAGTTGTTTGGTGAATAGAAATCGCACAACCAAATATCAAATCACTAAATAACTTTTTAAGGCTAAAATTCATGATGGATAGTCAGTCCAAGATCATTGTCTAATGATGATCAAGGACTTGAAAAAGCTTGAGAAGCTCGAAGTGAAGTTAGATCAGGATCTACAGAATGATATAATTCTACAATCCTTGACTGATGCATATGGACAGTTCATCATGAATTACCATATGCATAAACTTCAAAATACTCTGGCTGAGCTTATGAATATGTTGGTTACTGCTGAGCTTTCTATGAAAGGTTCTAAAGGTTCAGTACTTGCTATGGAATGGACTTCTTCTAAGAGAAAGTTTTTTTAGAAAGAAGAAAAAATTTGTAGAAAGGCAAAAGATGGAAGGTGGAAAGAAAAAAAAGATAGAGCTGAAGAAGAAGGCAGTAGATAAAGGAAAGTATTTCCATTATAATACTGATGGCCACTAAAAGTGGAACTGCCCTACATATCTGACCATCCTAAAGAATAAGAAGGAGATAGGTCCTTCTGGAGGTATGCTCGTTATTGAATCTAATCTTATGATTTCTTCTGCATCCAGTTGGATGCTTGACTTTGATTTTAGTGCTCATATGTACTTCTATGCAGGGTCTTGAGGATAGCAGGAGGCTGAGGGATGGTGAGATGATCCTATGCATTGAAAATGGAGTAAGAATTGCTGTTATGGTCATGGAAACCTATCCTCTTCGACTACCATCTGGCTTAGATTTAGTACTTAGGGATTGTTATTATGTGCCTGCCACAAGCAGAAATTTGATTTCTATTTCATGTTTAGTACAAGAAGGCTATGTAATTAGTCTTCTTAAGGATCATTATAATATTCTTTATGAAAAAAATAAAATTGCAAGTGGTTTCCTTATTAAAGATCTCTACCAGTTACATGTTAATGTATCTATCTTTAATATCGAGCAAAATGTGAATGCCGTAAAATGATCCAGGGATAGTCCAAATGATAGATATCTATGGCACCTAAGGCTAGGTCATATAGCGGAAGATAGGATTAACAAATTGGAGAAAATTGGGTTGGTGAGTCCGTTGACTTTCGAGCCATATTTAATTTATGAATCATGTCTTCATGGCAAAATGACTAAGCTTTCTTTTGTAGGACATGGGGATAAGGCCATGGATCTACTTGCCCTAGTACATACTGATGTGTGAGGCCCATTTGATGTGTCGGCCAGAGGTAATTTTGATTACTTCATAACCTATATCGATGATTTATCTCAATATAGGTACGTATATCTTATGAGATATAAGTCTGAAGCCTTTGAAAAGTTCAAGAAATTCAGACATAAAGTCAGAAAGCAAACTGAAAAATTCATTAAGGTTCTTTGATTAGATTGAGGAGGTGAATATCTTAGTTGGGAATTTTTGGACTATCTTAAGCAAAATAGCATAGTCTCTCAATGGACTCCATTTGGAACACCTCAACTCAACAGAATTTCAGAATGAAAAAATCGGATCCTATTAGATATGGTCCGATCCATGATGAGCTTCACAGACTTTTCTAATTTTCTTTGGGGATATAGTCTATTAATTGTAATATATTTACTAAATAGGGTTCCCTCTAAAACCATTCCTACCACACCATATGAGATATGGCATGGTAAGAAACTAAGTCTGAGTCATCTTAGAATTTCGGGTTGTTCGGCTTATGTCAAAAGACAACAAATGGATAAGTTAGAATATAGGTCCTTTAGAGCTCGATTCATTGGATATCCTAAAGAGTCATTAGGATATTATTTTTACATTCCAAAAAATCATAATGTGATTATGAGTTGGCATGTCACTTTTTTTGAGAAATATTTATTCAAGATAGCGGCATTGGAAAGTAGATCAAGCTAGAGGAGAAAGTCTCCCAAGAGCAACAAGTTAAGGAACCCATGGAACCAAATCAGGTTGAGTCAATCAATCACTACCTCCTTCACCTCGTAGATCGAAAAGGATTTCCTATCCCCCTGAGAGATACTTAGATACTATTTTAGAGAAAGTAGAGAAAATATTTCTCATAGGTAATGGGGTTCATGGTGATCCCAAAACCTATGACGAGGTGATATCAGATATTGACTCTGAGAAATGGTTAGAGACAATGAAGTCAGAAATTGACTCGATGCACTTAAACCAAGTCTGGATCTTGGTAGATCCACCATAAGGTATAGTACCTATTGGGTGTAAATGGATCTACAAGAGAAAGATTGGTGCAGATGAAAATGTAGAGACATTCAAAACTAGATTAGTGGCAAAAGGTTATAGTCAGCATGAAAGCATTGACTATCTGGATACCTTTTCGTCAGTAGCTATGCTAAAATCCATCTGCACATTGCTTGCTGTTGTAATCTATTTTGATTATAAAATATAGCAAATGGACGTGAAAATAGTATTCTTAAATGGATACCTTGAGGAAGATATCTATATGGAATAGCCACTAAGTTTCACATCCAGTGATGTAGATCATAATGTATGCAAGCTGCAAAGATCCATAAATGGATTTAAGTAGGGATCTCGGAGCTGGAATACTCATTTCAATGATGTGATCAAATTATTTGATTTCATTAAAAATGAGGAGGAACGATGTATTTTCAGAAAAGTCAGTGGGAGCACTATTGTCTTTCTCTTACTATATGTGGATGATATCCTCCTTATTGGGATTGATATTCCCATGTTGACTATAGTTAAAATATGGTTATCTAAAGAATTCTTCATGAAAGTCCTAAGAGAAGCATCCTTCGTTCTAGGAATCAAAGTCTATAGAGATAAACTGAATAGAATGCTAGGTTTTTCATAGAAGATGTACATAGAAGAAGTGCTAAAGAGGTTTAGCATGGAAAACTCTAAGAGAGGATTAGTACCCTTCAGACATGGCATTCATCTCTCCAAAAATGTATCCCAACATACCTAAGGAGATTGAAAGCATGAGCAAGATCCCTTATGCTTCTGCAATAGGGAGCTTCATGTATGTCATGTTATATACACGACCTAATATAGCACATGCTGTGAGTGTCACGAGCAGATATCAGTTGAATCCAAGTGAAGAACACTAGACTTCTGTGAAATGTATCCTTAAGTACTTGAGAAGAATTAAGGATATGTTGTTAATTTTTGGTAATGGAGAACTCCAAGTTCAGGGGTATACAGACTTGGATTTTATGTCCGATATAGATGATCGAAAGTCGACATCTAAGAGTTTATTTGTGTATAATGATGGTGCTGTCAGTTAGAAGAGTTTCAAGTAGACAGTGATAGCAGATTTCACTATGGAAGCAGAATACATCGCTGCATCAGAAGCTGTAAAGGAGGCATTTTGGTACAAAAAATTTACCGTAGAGATCAGAGTGATGCCATCGGATGCCATTTCTCTATATTGCAATAATGATAGCACCACAGCCCTTGCTAAGGAGTCGAGGTCTCACCAAAAATTCAAGCACATCGAGCGGTGATATCACCTCATTCGTGATTACCTCGAGAATGGTTATGTCAAGGTCAAGAGAGTCGACTCCGCATACAATGTGGTAGACCCACTCATAAAGTCATTGAGCCAGTAGAAGATCGAAACCCACCTTAAGAAGATGGAACTTAGATTTATAGCCAATTGGCTTTAGGTAAAGTGAAAGCTCGTTAGATATGTGTGCCCTAGAAGCCAGAATTGGCTGACACTTGTAATACACATCTAAGGGTGAAATTATAATTTTGATTATAAATAATAAAATGAATTATTTTCTTCATAATGTGTATTTGAAAGTGTCTGTGATACATCCCTTGAGTTAATGGTTATGATAGTTCATATTTTCAAGAGTTAAAAATTTAAGAAATGAATTTTCATTATTAACTTATAAAATGCTCCCGACCATAGGATCATCATGAGGATGGTGATTGAACCAAAAGATTGGTGTATGATCGCTTCTTTAGGATAGATGAGTCTTGAGTCTATGGTGTAGAGCCATCAGAGTGAGAGTACAAATACTCGTTAGAGAACGAGGGTACTGAGCGTGACCATCTCGAGCAGTCATGAGGAAGTCTACCTTCTCGTCGATGACTGGCTCGAAGCTGCAGTGGTGTGTCTGGTTCTTTGATCTGAGGTGCATCGACAATTCACCTTAAGGGTGTTATAGTTTGACTATACCTTGACTCGATCTCCTAGCCATTCAGAATCTTGAGGTGTATGTTGGATATAGCATGTTCATTATAGAAATTTGATTGCACCAATAGGGGATCTATCTACCTCGGTAGATGAGGAGCAGCCCTATGATGATCATGAGAATCAAGTCCATAAGCCCATGGCCATGGCAGAGTGAAATAATAGAAAGAGTTTCTATTAGGGTTTTCACATTAGACTTGAATCGAATGATTAATTCATATGACAGAAATTAAGGTTTGACGAGATCACCTTAACCCTAATTCGATCAGGGCTCAAGATAGAGAAACTTAATCACACAGGTAACTGCACCAAGAGGTTAATTTTCAATTCTGATAGGTTGCCACCATATGCTACTAGGTGTCACTGGTGGATTTTGAGATTAATTAGAATGATTTGGATGATCGATCATACTAGTTGTCTGAATCAGAAAAGTTCTAATCCATCGGAAGGTGTTTCGATGATGTCGATGATGGAGATTGTGATGTATCCCATTACCATACGAAACTGAACCTAATTGGATCACACAAACAATGGTTTGGATCTAGATATCATCAATTGGACTAACCTAGTTCAATTGATTTGAATAAGATTTAATTAGGTTCAAGGAAATCATACTAGCACACGATTGAGTCTAATGTTCTCCTTTAACAATCATTAAAGCTTGTCTCGATTGAGCCAAATATGTTTGAGCTCACTCAGGAACCATTACTTGGTTTGATTGGAGCTTGTTTAGGTCAGAAAAGGATTGTCTTAATTTATGAGATAAATTTGAGATAACACCTGCTATTTTCTATCACCTATTAAATCTTATCCTTTGACTTTGGTCAAACGTTGACCTTTGATACTTAGACATCTGCCCATGTGTCATGCACCCATAGGAGAGAACATGAGGCTTTGTCCTCCTGCTAAAAAGTAGAAAGGGAGGGGTTGCACACCTAGGGAGGTGTGCTCCCCATGAGGATCACGCCTGAAGTCCCATACAAATGGGACTCCAGGTTGCTTCATGGTTTCAACTTGGGTGGCGCCAAAGAGTCCTCTTTGACTAGTCTTGGCATCACCTAAGGAGGTTTGTGAGGGACTCTAATCTGATTTGATTAAATGATGTCATCCCATCATCAGATTTAGATCTGATTGCACAAAGCGTAATGATTGGCTGGGATGATGTGGCACTACATGGCGCAGTAGGGTCTATATAAACCCTACTTGCACCTAAGATTGAGAGGTTCTACCCTTTGCCCGTGCCACAAGGCTTCTGTCCCTCCCTCTCCAAGCCACCTTCAGGCCCTCTCTCTCCTATCGATGTCCAAGACTTTTTGGGCTCGAGTTTGATGCGATCCAAGCAAGAGAAAGGCGACAAAAAAGGAAGAAGGCAGCACTGCTGCAAGAGACAACCACTGATCTTCAAAAGGTATTTTGAAGACCTTCAAGATCAGATCCAAATCTAATTTTTGGAGCATAGATTGAGAAGGAGAAGATCTCTAGATCCTGCCTAAGCGGATATCGGTAGAGACCAGGCACTTGCGTGGCTATATCCAGAACTTTAGGCAAACATCGGGACCATCACAGGGTAATAGGATTACCCATAACAAAGGTATAATTAAGTTAGATTTAATTAATTTTATTTTATTTTATTTTATCAGGTCGATAAAATTTGATCTGAAGAGTCTTAGATCTAATTTAGATCTAAGAAAAAAATTTTAAAATATTTTTCTTCATCAAATCAGATCTGAACGAACTTGATCCGAAAAATAGAATTTTTTCCTTCAAGGTTAGGAAACAGGATTTTTTCCATCAACTTAAAGGGAAAAATCCTATTTTCTTGGTCAGGTTCGTTTAGATCTGATTTGATCAAGAGAAATATTTTAAAAATTTTTTCTTCTAAATCTAAATTAGATCTTAGACTCTTCAGATCTGATTTTATCGATCTGATAGAAATAAAATAAAATAAAATTAAATCTAATTTAATCATACCTTTGTAATGGATAATCCTATTATCCTATGATGATTCCGATGTTTGTCTGAAGCTTTGAATGTAGCCACATGAGTGCCTGGCCTCTATCGATATCCACTTGGGCAGGATCTAGAGATCTTCTTCTTCTCAATCTCTCCTCCAAAAATAAGATCTGGATCTGATCTTGAAGGTCTTCAAAATGGTTTATGAAGATCGATCGTTGTCTCTTGCAGCAGTGTTGCCTTCTTTCTTTCCTATCCTTTTCTCTTGCTCAGATCGTACCAAACTTCTGCCCAAAAACTCTTGAATGTGGATAAGAGAGAGAGGATCTGAAGGCGGCATGGAGAGGGAGGGAGAGAAGCCTTGTGGCATGGGCAAAGGGTAGAAACTCATTCTTCTAGGCATAGATAGGATTTATATAGACCCTGCTGCGCCATGCAGTGCCACATCATCCCGACCAATCATGGCTCTTTGTGCAATCAGATCTAAATCTGATTGATGGGATGACATCATCTGATCCAATCAGATTAGAGTCTCTCATAAACCTCCTTAGGTGGTGCCAAGACTGGTCAAAGAAGACTCTTTGGTGCCACCCAAGTTGAAACCATGAAGCAACCTGGAGTCCAATCTATATGGGACTCCAGGCATGATCCTCATGGGGTGCATGCCTCCCTAGGTGTGTGCCACCTCCCTTTTTGCTTTTTAGTAGGGGGACAAAACCCCATGTTCTCTCTTATGGGTGCATGACACATGGACAGATGTCTAAGTGTCAAAGGTCAATGTTTGACCAAAGTCAAAGAATAAGATTTAGTAGGTGACGGAAAATTGTAGGTGTTGTCTCAAATTTATCTTATAAATTAAGACAACCCTTTTCTAACTTGGACAAGCTTCAGTCAGATCAAGTAAAGATTTCTGAGTGAGCTCAAACATATTTGGCTCAGTCGAGATAAGCTTTAATGATTGTTGAAGGAGAACATTAGGCTCAATCGTGTGCTAGCACGATTTCCTTAAACCTAATTGAATCTTATTCAAATCAATTAAACTAGGTTAGTCTAATTGATGATATGCAGATCTAAACCTTTATTTGTATGATCCAGTTAGGTTTAGTTCCATATGGTAATAGGATACGTCGTGATCGACATCATCGAAACATGGTTCGATGGATCAGAACTTTTCTAATTCAGACAACTAGTATGATCGATCATCCAAATCATTCTAATTGCTTCCAAAATTCACTAGTGACACCTAGCAGCATATGGTGGCAATCCATTAGAACTAAAAATGAACCTCTCGATATAGTTACCTGTGTGATTAAGTTCCTCTATCTTGAGCCCTGATCGGATTAGGGTTAAGGTGATCTCTTCAAATCCTAATTTTCGTCATATGAATTAATCATTCGATTCAAGTCCAATGCGAAAACCCTGATAGAAACTCTTTCTATTATTTTAGTCTACGATGGCCATGGGCTTATGGACATGATTCTCATGATCATCATAGGGCTGCTCCTCATGACACACCACTGTAGCTTCGAGCCAGTTATTGATGAGAAGATAGACTTCCTCATGACTGCTCGAGGTGGTCACGCTCAGTACCCTCATTCTCTAACGAGTATCTATACTCTCGCTCTAATGACTCTATACCATAGACTCAAGACTCATCTATCCTAAAGAAGCAATCGTACACCAACCTTCTGGATTAATCACCATCCTCATGATGATCCTATGGTCGAGATCATTTTATGAGTTAATAATGAAAATTCATGTCTTAATTTTTCAACTCTTGAAAATATGAACTATCATCACCATTAACTTAAGCGATGTATCACAGACACTTCCAAATATACATTGTGATAGAAAATAATCTATTTTATTATTTATAATCAAAATTATAATTTTGCCCTTAGATGTGTACTATAAGTGTCAGTCAATTTTGGCTTGTAGGGCACACATATCTAACACACGAATCATAGACTGGCAGAGCTTCCCCCTAGTCAAACTTCTATGCCTTACTGAGAGAGGCAGATCTCGATTTTATTGAATCTAGAATCTTGAGTGTGTAAGTTAGGATAGACGAAAAGACCTCATCTCCAAATTATTCATACAGGCCATCTTGAAGTCTTTGGTTGAATTCCTTCCAGCTGCCAAATGGGCTTCTTTCAACTGAACTCCTTCCAGTCGCCTAAAGGGCTCCCTCCAGTTGAACTTTCTCTTCTGGTTGAACTCCTTACGATCATCCAAAAAGATCTCGTTATCTATACAAATTTAACTCCTAACTCGACACAAGCTAACCTACATGCAGACGATCTTAGAGAAGTCTGAACTTCCCTAAAACTGTCGTGATTTGAAGCTCTTCACTACTAATGTCTATTCCATCCAAATTTTAGCAATTAAATCTTAATAGACTGACATATCACGATAACGGACACCACCCTCCATAACAAACTCCATGTGATCCCGAACGATCCACTACCAGTCAATTATAGTTGTGACTATCAGTTTGTTATGAACTCCACCTATATAAGGGATCCTCTTGATATGTTTTCTTTCTAAGCTCTAAATTTTACTTCAATTTTCCCAAGTGCTCTATTTCTTTTGGATAGAAGAGCGGACTTGATCGTTGAAGGATCCTACCGGAGCCACTTTTCAACTTCGATCAGGACTTGTCTTATAGGTCACCGATAGTAACCTCATCTTCTCTAGCTCAAGCCCGATTCTACCATCAACCAGATTCTATGTCAACAAAATTGGCACTAGAGGAAGGTCCATCTAAACCCTTATTCTTAAAGGAGCGCTCGACGGGATTCCCTCTCTGCCTCCACTTCTTCTCCAACCAGTTTTGCAAGGATGCCGCCCAGAAAAGCATCAACAAGGCAATCTAGTACCTCCGAAGCTAGATCTCATCCAGATCTGCTCACTCTGACGTCATCTTCGATATCTCAGGCTCCTCCACCAGCGGTGGTGGTGGATGTGGAGCAATTCAACATGCTGATCCAACAAGTCAAAGGCCTCACGGAAGCAGTGAAGTAACCAAATCTTGGATTTTATAGGTAGATCTTGAAAACTTTTTCAAGATCTTATAGTGAAAAACTTAAAAAATTAAATATTTATTTAAATAAATATGTAGACACCTAGATCTCAAATCTATTACATGATCAAGGCATGATATTAAACCAAAAATTAAAATCAAATAAGAAAGTAAAAGGTTGATCAAACTAATCTAGATCTATACTACATCAAATGCAGGTATAAAGTTAAAAGATTAAATCTATTACCTGAGCAAGTTAGATGTTCTAACTTACTGATCTGGGCTTGAGGATGAAGTCACGAGCCACACATGCATCCGGCCTCTAGAAGTCATCCACATAAGCCTACGATCTCTGATCTGAAGTCTGATGCAGGAAATCAGCATAGCATGCTAGTTCGAACTCTCCAAAATATAAGAAGGAAGATGAGAGTTTTGATCTAAGACTCTCTGAGAAAAAGCTCAAAAAAAGGAGGAGAGATTGAAAATAAAACAGCCCTAGAAGAAGATCCTCTTCTTTTTCTCTTTTCTCTCACCTAGACACCTAGTTTGATGCCTATGGAACTCCCACGCCCAAGAATCCTCTTCCTCTGATTTTTTCATACCTCAAACCTCTCCCAAAGCTTTGTATTCTATGAAAAAATTAGAATGAAATTCATCCAATAAATAGAGAAAAAAAAGAGTCCAAGTTAGATCAAAATCCTAGACTAGGAATGTCCAAACATGGGAAGTTGTTGGGGTGCCCAACTCTTGGATGCCACCTCCACAATTATTGGTGGAGACCAGCAAGGGAGAGTGCACAAAAAAGAAGATTATTTTCATGAAATAAGAGAAGAATTAATTAAAAGATGGGGTGGCACTCAAGGGAAGGTGCTTTAGTCAACAAGGATTCTATCTCATAGAATCTTAAGCAAAACTAACTCCTCTTTTGACTTGGTCTTCCAACAAATTATCTTATGAGAAAAGAAGGAGAGAAAGAGGGCATGAGAAGCCATGGGAGTAGAAAATTTTCACATAAGAAACAAAAAAAAGGGCATGAGGCATGAGGATTAAGTGGCACAAGTGATAGGAAGTCCTAGTCACACTAGGACATCTATTTTGACTTTGTCAAACAAGATTCTTTAACAAAATAAAATCAAGATTAAACCAACTCAATTAAATAAGGCCCTAACCCAATTAAGAACTTAATTAAATTAGATTAAATTAGATTTAATTTTAATTTATTTTTTAATCAAATTAGAAAATTGGGTTAATCCGAGTCCTAGTTAGACTAGGATTAGTTCTTTCTTGCACTTGGCTTATTCAATAAACTAATTGAACTTGATCCAATCAAGTACAAACTAAATCTACTTAAATCATATTTAATTTGACTTAATCTCAATCTATTGGCTTAATTAAATTAAGCTAATTAGCAATCCAATTGTTAATCGATCCTCTTGCAATACTTGCACTAGGTTAAACACCAATCGTATTGATTGTTTAACCCTAGAATGATTCTTAATCATTGATCAACCATCCGATCAGATCATAAACTCTAATATTTGTGATCTCATAGATTTGAACCTAAGCCAGTAGCATAGGAATAAATTTTTGTACCAATCAAAGTGATCATCTAGCAATGATATCCGATGGTCGGATAGGTCGAAGGTGTATCCTCAGAACCCATGCAGATATAGTTTTCATATAATTCATCCCCTTGACCACAATGCTCGTAGGACACCTCTGACTTCAACTATCAACTCTTATCAAATTATTCATATTGTATTTCAAAATATCAAATCCATCTAATGGATTACCCTGGCCAAGATTTTGCTATATTAAAATACAGTGATACATTCTTCTCCAACTCTTAGAGTGGTTAATTCTATCTTGATCACACTTTGACTTCACAAGTACTTGACTATGCCCAAAAATCTTTCATTGCTGAATTAGAATTTAGTTAGTCTGGTACCAAAGCATAGTGAGTTTCTTGTAAGTCACTGAGGTAATCTCTAATCTAAGAGATACTTATACCTATATCCCATCAGAGATATTCTCGACAGTAGAATGCTCTAGAGTTGATCACATTCGATGACGATGTACCCATACATCTCACCTGTATGCCATACCTCACCTGTATGCCATACCAGTGTCTCCACACTCCTTGGTAAAGAGGACAACCAACCTATATGGCATATAGTGACCTATGATCGATAGACGCTATTATCCTAATTAATAGCCTATCATCTGATCGTGAACAAATTTAAGAACTAATCGATAAATCCTCTCTTTATCGAAACTAAATAGTCCCAAGACATTATCACAGCAATGGAGTTCATTAGAAGATGTACACTTATGATGAAAAAGGTGCCAAAATATTTTTATTAATTAATAAATTAATTATAATTATAAAATATCTCAACTATCAATAGACTGATGATTGGCTTTGCAAAATAATTTCCAACAACTCCAACTTGTCCTAAAGCAACTCAACACTATATCTAATACCCATCTTCAACTTATGGTTGTCAAACTCCTTAATTGCCAGGGCTTTGGTGAAGGGGTCAGCTAGGTTCTTCTTTCTATCGATCTTTTGAAGGTCGACGCCACCACGATCTATGATTTCATGGACCAAATGAAAATGGTGCAGAATATACTTTATTCATTGGTGTGCCTTTGGTTCCTTTGCTTGAGCTATGGTGCCAGTGTTGTCACAATAGAGCAGGACTGGACCAACAATGAAGGATGCTACTCCGAGCTTGGTGATGAACTTTCTCAACCATACAACTTTCTTTACTGCATCTGATGCTGCCATGTACTCTACTTTGCAAATAGAGTCAGCCACTATATGCTGCTTGAAACTTTTTTAGTAGATGACTCCACCATTTAGAGTAAAGATATATCCTAACACACTTTTACTGTCATCATGGTCAGATTGAAAGCTAGAGTCTGTAAACCTCACAAGCTTCAGATCTGACTCACCATAAACCAACCATTAGTCCTTAGTACTTTTCAAATACTTAAGGATGGTTTTAATCACCTTTTAGTGATTTTCTCCAGGGTCAAACTGATATCTACTTACCACTCCTAGTGAGTATGCCATGTCTGATCTTGTACATATCATTGCATACATAATAGACCTCACTATCGAAGCATATAGGATTCTACTCATACACTCTGTCTCTTCAAGAGTTGTCAGATAATCCTTCTTAGAGAGAGAAATTTCTTGGCCTATCGAGAGATAGCCCTTTTTGGAATTCTCCATGCTGAACCTCTTCAGCATAGTTTCTATGTACGTGGATTGAGATATACCAAGCATCTTTTTAGATCTATTCCTATAGATCTTTATCTCTAGGATGTAGGATGCTTCACCCAAGTCCTTCATGGAGAACTGTGATGACAACCAGACTTTTATTTCTTATAGTGTGGGGATATCATTCTCGATTAAGAGAATATCATCCACGTATAAAATAAGGAATACCACTATTTGACTATTTGTCCATTTGTAAATGTAGGATACTTCTCCATTCTTAATGAAGCCATATGTTTTGATCACTTTATCAAAACACATGTTTCAACTCTGAGATGTCTGCTTCAATCCATAAATGGATCTCCAAAGTTTGCACATCTTGGACTCATCTGTGGATGTGAATGCTTCAGGTTGTATCATATACACCTCTTTGGGTAGCTCTACATTTAGGAAAGCTGTCTTCATATCCATCTACCAAATCTTATAGTCTAGATGGACAGCAATGGCAAGCATGATCTGAATGGACTTGAGCATTGCCATAGGAGAGAACGTCTCATCATAGTCAATACCATAATGTTGACAATATCCCTTGGCAACCAGACGAGCTTTATAGTTCTCCACCATTTTGTCTGCACCCCTCTTTCTTTCGAAGATCTATTTACACCTAATGGAATTAACCCCTTCATGTGGGTCAACTAATATCCATACATCATTGACCTTTATGGAATCTATTTTGAATCTCATGGCTTCTAGCCATTTCTTAGAGTCGGGTCTCTGCATTGCATCCATATAAGTGATCGGATCCTCATCATTCTCATCGAGTTCGATGGAATCACCATCTTGGACCAAGAATCTATAGTATCTATCTGGATGGTGCGGTACTCTATCGGATTGCTTTAATGGTGCGGGTTCACTAGGCTTTGGATCTGATCTGATCAAATCTGACTTAGGTTCAACATTCTATGTCGGACTTTCTACTTGTTGAACTTCATCAAGTTCAATCTTAGAGGCAACAGTTCCTTCACCAAGAAACTCCTTTTCCAAAATGGTTGCCCTAAGGCTAACGAACACCTTTTGTTAATCAGCATGGTAGAAATAGTATCCTTTGGTCTCTTTTGGGTACCCTATGAATGTACACTTATCATACTCAGGTCTAAGTTTGTCTGTAACTAACTGTTTGACATAAGTCGGGCACCTCCAAATCCTAAGGTGTGAAAGTGCTAGTTTACATCTTGTCCATATCTCATATGCAGTTTTAACTATAGACTTACATGAAATATAGCCAATTTGAGTGCATATCCTCAGAAGGATATCGACAACCTGGCAAATCCCATCATGGATCGAACCATGTCTAATAAAGTCCGATTCCTTCTTTCAGACACACCATTATGCTGTAGTATTTCAGGAAGAGTCCATTGGGAGAGAATTCCATTCTTTTCTAGATATATGAGAAACTCATCAGAAAGGTATTCTCTTTCTCGATCAGACTGAAGAGTTTTAATACTCTTACCAGTTTATTTTTCTACTTCACTTTAGAATTGTTTGAACATTTTAAAAGAATCCGACTTATGTTTCATCAGATAGATATATCCATATCTGGATAGATCATCTATGAAAGTGATGAAGTAGACATATCCATTTCTAGCACTTGTGCTTATTGGTCCACATGCATCAATATATACTAGACCTAAGAGCTCATTGGCTCTCTTACCTTTTTTAATAAAAAGTGACTTGGTCATTTTACTAAGAAGACAGGACTCGTAGGTTGGAAGTAATTCACAATCATTGACTTCGAGGATTTTCTCTTGAGTCAACCTGTTTATCCTATTCTTATTTATATGACCTAGCCTACAGTGTCATAAGTAGATATCTGATACACTATCTAATCTAGGATGCTTGCTAGTAGAATAGACTACATTAATAGGTGTAATAACATACATACACCATTATTCAATTATCCATAAAAAGTAGTAATACCATTCATAATGACATTACAAACTCATTTTTTTATTAAAATTTTATAATTGTTCATAGCCAAAAGGCCTACAGAAATGATATTTAAAAAGAAACTAGGATAGAAATGATAATCACTAAGAACAACAATATGTGATTCAAATACAAGTTTCAAAATTTCTAAAGCTCGAACTGAAACTAGTCTTCCATCTCCAACATTTAGGAGTCTCTCATCTTGCTCGAATCATCTACTGACCTGCAACCCCTGCAATGAATTGCAAATATGCTAAGGGCTACTGGTATCCAATACCCAATCAGTAATATCATAAATAGAGAAATTGCAAAGAGTTATCATATAAATATCTTGCCTAGCAATAGCTTGCTTCTTTCTCTACCTGTTCGAGTCCAGGGAGAAAATATACTGAGGGCAGTTCCTCTTTCAGTGTCCCCGCTTCTTACAAAAGAAGCATTCAACTTGATTCTTATCAAGCTTGATCTTCCTGGTCTGGCCCTACACCGATGTCCCAACCTGAACTTGCACCTTTTTTATTTTCTTCTTCTTGTTCTTCCTTCCTTTCCTAAAGGGTTGAGAACTAGAAGACAAACCTCTCACTAAGTTCACCGACTCTTTATGGAGCTACTGATCCTTCTTAAAGTTCTAAAGTAACCCCAGTAAGCCATGGTAGTTTACTTTAGGCTTTTTGTCATTCTATAATGAGTCAGGAAAGGGAGATAGGACTTTGGCAGTGAGTTTAGTATTGCATCTTTTCCAAGTTGTTCATGCAAGGGAAAGCTGAGTTTGCTCAAGTGCTCTATCAGCTCGATCATATACAGTACATGATCAGTGATAGAGGCTCCATCCCGCATTCTTGCATTGAAGATAGCGCAACTAGTCTTGTGCCTCTCAACGTCATCGGGTGTGCCAAAAGAATTCTCCAATACTTAGAGCATTTTATTTAGCTGAGCTATTTCAAACCTATGACTGAATTCATCACTTATCACAACTAGCATAATGCAGTGCACCGTGGTTCGATCACTGAGCCATTTCTGATAAGTATCTCTGACTGTTTCACGTGCATTGGCAGCTGGCTCCTCAGGTGCAGGATCCATCAGCACATATAGGATCCGTTGATGATCCAGGATAATCGTCAACTTTTGGTACTAGCTACCGAAGTTGGATCCCATCAACTTATCATTATCCAACAATGATTGGAGTGATAGGAAAGTGGCCATGTCTACATAAAGAAAAATCAAAATCTAATTAGTAATTGATTCATTAAAACTAAAGATTTAGACTTTAATCAAAAGATTTCTTCTACTATTTTATTTGAATTGATAGCCTCTACCTCTAATTGAAGGAATTACCCTAATTTCTTAGTGGGTACTAGAATCCACGTAGACTATACACGAGCCCAACTTTGGTTGGCCCACCCATGTACATCTAAGGGTAGGTTCATAACCAATTATTTCTTCAAATAATTTTCAGTAATTAAATTTTGCCCCAGGCCCTGATCAGTTGGCTTTGGCCTTCTTAGAAAAGGGTCTAGTTAGGTCCAACCATTAAGATGACCATACTTGCCCCATCCAACTAATGAATGATCAGGCCCAACTTTGGTTGGCCCAACTGACCACCATTTAGAAAGATGTATCCAAGAGTGTTAGATGTGTGTGATCTAGAAGCCAGAATTGGTTAACATTTGTTATACATTTCTAAAGGTAAAATTATAATTTTGACTATAAATAATAAAATAAATTATTTTTTATCATAATGTGTATTTAGTATCTATGATACATCCCTTGAGTTAATGGCAATAATAATTCTTATTTTCAAGAGTTAAAAATTTAAGACATGAATTTTCACTATTAACTCATAAAATGCTCCTGACCGTAGGATCATCATGAGGATGGTGATTGGTCTGGAAGGTTGGTGTACAATCGTTTCTTTATAGTAGATGATTTTTGAGTCTATGATGTAGAGACATCGGAGCGAGAGTATAGGTACTAGTTAGAGAACGAGGGCACTGAGTGTGACTACCTCGAGCAGTCATTAGGAAGTCTACCTTCTCGTCGATGACTGGCTCGAAGCTGCAGTTGTGTGTCTAGTTCTTTGATCTGAGGTGCATCGATAATTCACCTTGAGGATATTATAGTTTAACTACACCATGACTCGATCTTGTAGCCATTCAAAATCTTGAGGTGTATGTTGGCTATAGCATGTTCACTGTAGAAATTAGATTGCAGCAAGAGAAAATTTATCTACCTCAGTAGATGAGGAGTAGCCCTATGATGATCACGAGAATCAAGTCGATAAGCCCGTGGCCATGATAGAATAAAATAATAGAAAGAGTTTCTATTAAGATTTTCATATTGGACTTGAATCAAATAATTAATCATATGATGGATATTAGGGATTGATGAGATTACCTTAACCCTAAACCAGTCGGGGCACAAGATAGAAGAACTTAATCATACAGGTAACTACACTGAGAGGTTCATTTTTAGTTCTAATGGATTGCCACCATATGCTGCAAGGTGTCACTGGTGAATTTTGAGAGCAATTAGAATAATTTAGATGATCAATCATACTAGTTGTTTGAATCAAAAAAATTTTGATCTATTGAAAGGTATTTTGATAATGTCGATGATAGAGATCGCGATATATCTCATTACCATACAGAATTGAACCTAACTGGATCACATAAATAAAGGTTTGGATCTAGATATCATCAATTGGACTAACCCAGGTCAATTGATTTGAATTAGATTCAATTAGGTTCAAGAAAATCATGCTAGCACATGATTGAGCCTAATATTCTCCTTTAATTATCATTAAAAGTTGTCTCAACTGAGCCAAATATATTTGGGCTCACTCAGGTACTTTTACTTGATCTGACTGGAGCTTGTCCAGGTCAAAAAAGGATTGTCTTAATTTATGAGTTGAATTTGAGACAACACCTACTATTTTTCATCACCTGCTAAATCTTATCTTTTGACTTTGGTCAATTGACTTTTGACACTTAGACTTCTACCCATGTGTCAAACCATCATAGGAGAAAAAATTTGGACCAGTCCACCTGCTAAAAGGTAGAAGGATAAGAGGTGCACACCTAGGGAGGCGTGCACCCATGGATTGTGATGCCTGGAGTCTGAAACAGATGGAACTCCAGGTTGCTTCGGGGTTTCTACCTAGGTGGCGCCAAAGACTAGACTTTGACCAATCTTTGCGCCATCTAAGGATGATTTAGAGGGGCTCTCATCTAGTTGGATCAAATAATGTCATTCCATCAATCAGATTTAGATCTAATTATACAAAAGGTCATGATTGACTAGGATGATGTGGCACTACATGGCGCAGCAGGATCTATATAAACCCTATCTACGCCTAGGATTTAGATCCCTAGCCCATTGCCCATGCCACAAGGCTGCTCCTCTCCCTCCTCCATGCCATCTTCAGGTCCTCTCTCTCTATCCATGCCCAAGAACCTTTGGACTTCAGTTTGGTGCGATCCAAGCAAGAGAAAAGCGATGAGAAAGGAAGAAGGCAGTACTGCTGCAAGAGATGACATCCGATCTTCAAAATGAGTTTTGAAAATTCTCTAAATTAGATCCAGATTTGATATTTAGAAAAGTGATAAAAAAGAAAAAGATCTTTAGATCCTATCCAAGTGGATACTGGTAGAGACCAAGCACTTGCATGACTGGATCTAGAACCTTAGGAAGACATCAGGATCACCACAGGATAATCTGATTACCCACTACAAGATAAAATTAATTTAGATTTAATTTATATTTTATTTTTTTATTAGATTAATAATATTAGATCTAAAAAAGTCTCAGATCTGATTTGGAATCAAAAGTTTTTTTTTTTTGAAATATCTCTCTTGATCCAATCAGATCTAAACGAACCTGATCCAAAAAATAGGATTTTTCCTTCAACTGGTATCAGAGCTAGGTTACATTAGATCTAATTTTAATTTATTTTGATCTAACAATTAGGTAATTTTAGAGATCACATGAGATGTGATTAGATCTAAAATTAGAAAAACTAAAAATTAAATAATTTAGATCAAAGTTGCACAAGATGCATGACTAGTTGTAGAATAGAATTATTCTATGTATAGTCTTGCATGATCATAATTTAATTTGATTAGTTATAATTTTTAGATCTACTTATTTACTATTTTTTGATGTTATAAATATTATAATAAAATCTAAAAAATAAAAAATAAAGTTATTTAATTTTTGTTCATATGAGATATGATGAATGCATGTTTAGACTAGTTGTAGAATAGTTCTACATAGTTATCTAAAATAGAATTTATTTTGATATGACTAATTTAAATTTGATTTTTTTAAAAAGTATGAGATAATTTAGATCTGAAAACATACATGATATGATATATGAAGATGTATACAAAATATGTTTAAAGTTAGATCAATTTTATATATAAGATATATGATATAGATCTAACTAGTTTTATAGTTTTTATATTTCTGATTAAGGCACTCCCCTTGGCCGTCCGGTCATAAGAATAAAGTAGGATTTAAATGTCCTCTTCTTTCATTCGATGGGGTATTCTTTTGATGTGTAGGAGTGCTGTGCATTCATCCTTAATCAGAAATCTAAAACTTATTTTCTACAAAACCCTAGATCCTGAAATTCTAGGATTTTATTTACATGTTTTATTTGTGAATCCTAAACTTAATTAAAAATTAAGATTATAAAATATGTTAAGTCTAAAAATTAAGAATTTTTAGATTTAAGGCATATTCATAAAATTAGGTTCGGACTTGGGTAGCTCAATTAGGTCTAGTGGTTGATCAAATCAAATCAAGAGTTGGTTAGATGGGATCAAGAATGCTTAAATTGACCAGTCTAATAGGATTAAGTCCGGATCAAGATCGAATTACATGAGTGATCGATCAAGCTAAGACCTAATTAGGCTCAGTGGTTAGAGTCTGGATTGTGGGCTAACCTAATTAGTTCAGGCTTAATAATTTAGTGTCTAAGGTAAGTCTGACAGATACAATTGATTAGTTTTTAATTAGGAGCTACTCGACTTGAATGCGTTCTTATCGAGTTAATGGCATATCCCTTCCACTGATCTCACTTATCTGACCATATTTATCGACCCAGTCCTAATCTAAGGTGGTTAACAATTCGAGCTAACTCATGCCACTAGGTTAGTCATAATTATTATGGCTATTGTAAGTCAAGTTTAAAGAGACCTAAAGCAAATCTTGCTAAGAAAAGATTAAGTCTAAGATTTTCCACCATTATAGATATGCAGGCCATTCCCAGGGTTGATTGCTCTCATTTGGTCATAGTGGTTCAGTTGCATCGAAAAGATGCAACCATGTCTATTAGGCATTGAATGCTATGGATTGGAGGATAAATTGGGCTCAATATTCTAGATACGATGAGAGACCCAATTAGAAATCCAATCTGTGCAAATGGTGGGTCTAACTTAACTACGAAGTGGATCAATATTTCATGCATGGTAAGATTCATGAATTAGAGACCAAGTTTGGGTGCACCATGATTAGAGAATCATTGGACAAGAGTTGTCCACTCATTGGCTAACCCATCATCAATAACTATTAGGTGAGGTGATGAGTTAGTTGGTGGGACTGCACCACCCATTAGAATTCTATAATCGTGAAGATTTTCGCATCTCTATAGAAGAAGTGTAGGGATCTGAGAAAATAGTGGAAGCTAATTTGTTTAAAAATTAAACCCCTAAATAAATTGGTCAAGTCTTAATTATAATATCTAACTAGAAACTTTGACTTCCTATAGAAAAATGTCTGCATCCAATCCACAAGCACGTATCCTGGACACCCATAGACTGATCGGACCTAATTACAAGGATTGGCTCCAAAACTTCAAAATTATTTTAGATTCTGAGAAGTTAACTCATGTATTGGATCAAGATCCTCCCACCTTACCAGCTCGTCCATCCGCTGAATAGAGAGCATCTCTTGATAAGTGGATGGACGAAGATAACAAGACCAAATAGTATATGTTGGGCTCGATGTCTGATGAGCTTCAGTGCCAACATGAAGATATCAAGACTGAAGGAAAATCCTGATTTCTCGGATCAAGTTCGTTCAGATCTGATTGGATCGAGAGGCATATTTTAAATTTTTTTTCTTAAATTTTAATTAGATCTGACACTTTTTAGATATAATTTTTTGATTTAATAAATAAAAAAATTAAATTAAATTAATTCTGAATTAATTTTATCTTGATTCTATGTAATCTGATTACTTGTTGATGATCCTACCGAAGCCTTGAGGTTCTGGATCTAGCCATGCAAGTGTCTGATCTCTATCGGTAACCACTCAGGCTAGATCTCGAGATCTTCTCCATCTCTTTTTTTCTCCAAAAATCAGATCTAGATCTGATTTGAAGGATCTTCAAAAACTTCTTTTGAAGATCACCCATCATCTCTACAGTAGTGCTGCCTTCTTCTTTTTCCATCAGCCTTTTCTTGCCTGACTCGCACTAATCTGAAGGCCCAACTTTCTTGGGCATGGAGAGGAGAGAGAGGGCTGGATGGTGGCATGGAGAAGGGAGAGGGGTAGCCTTGGGGCATGGCTAAGAGGAGGAGATCTTAGAAGTGGGCACAAATAGAGCCTATTTATAGACTCTACTGCACCATGCAGTGCTGCATCACCTCGGCCAATCACGTTGCTTCGTATAATCAGATCTAAATCTGATTGGTAGGATGACATCACCTTATCCAATCAGATGAGAGACCCATAGGTTCATTCTTAGATGGTGCCTAAGACTGGTCAAAGTAGAGACCCGAGGGCCACCTTAGTAGAAACCAAGAAGCAACCTGGAGTCCCATCCGTATGGGACTCGAACGTCCCTATCCATGGGCGCATGCCATCCTAGTCATGCACCCCCTTCTTTCCAATTTGTAGAGAGGGGACAAGCCCCTATCTACTCTCCAATAAGTGCATAACACATGGGTAGATGTCCAAGGGTCAAAGGTCAATGTTTGACCAAGTCAAAGTATAAGAATTAGTAGATGACGAAAAATGGTAGGTGTTGTCTTAAATTTATCTCATAAATTAAGACAACCCTTTTCTGACTGGGACAAGCTCTAGCCAGACCAAGTAAAGGTACCTGAGTGAGCACAAACTCATTTGGCTCAGTTGAGATAACTTTTAATGATAGAAAAAGGAGAATGTTAGGTTCAATCGTGTGCTAGCACGATTTTCTTGAACCTAATTGAATCTTATTCAAATCAATTAAACTAGGTTAGTCCAATTGATGATATCCAGATCCAAATCCTTGTTTGTGTGACCCAGTTAGGTTCAGTTTTGTATGGTAATGAGATATGTCATGATCTCCATCATCGACATTATCGAAACTTCTTTCGATGGATCAGAACTCTTTTGATTCAGACAACTTAGAATGATTGATCACCTAAATCATTCTAATTGCTTTCAAAATCCACCAGTGACACCTAGCAGTATATGGTGGCAACCCATCAGAGCTGAAAATGCGAACCTCTTGGTGCAGCTACCTTGTGTGATTAAGTTCTTCTATCTTGAGCCCCGATCAGATTAGGGTTAAGGTGAACTCGTCAAACCCTAAGTCTCTGTCATATGATGTAATCATTCGATTCGAGTCCAATGTGAAAACCTTAAATAGAAACTCTTTCTATTATTTCACACTCTGCCATGGCCATGGATTTCTGGACTTGATTCTCATGATCATCATAGGGCTGCTCCTCTACCACCGAGGTAGATAGATTCCATCTTGGTGCAATCCAATTCCTACAATGAACATGCTATAGCCAACATACACCTCAGGGTTCCGAATGGCTAGGAGATCGAGTCATGGTGTAGTCAAACTATAACACCCTCAAGGTGAACTGCCCATGCACCTCAGGTCAAAGAACCAAACACACCACTACAGCATCGAGTCAGTCATCGACGAGAAGGTAGACTTCCTTATGACTACTCAAGGTGGTCACGCTCAGTGCCCTCGTTCTCTAACGAGTACCTATACTCTCACTTCGGTATCTCTACACCGTAGACTTAAGACTCATCTACTACAAAGAAGCGATTGTATACTAACCTTTCGGACCAATCACCAACCTCATGATGATCCTACGGTCAGGAGCATTTTAAGAGTTAATAAATAAAAATTCATGTCTTAAATTTTCAACTCTTGAAAATATGAATTATCATTACCATTAACTCAAGGAAGATATGAATTATCATTACCATTAACTCAAGGAATGTATCATAGATACTAAATATACTTATGTGATAGAAAATAACCTATTTTATTATTTATAGTCAAAATTATAATTTTGCCCTTAGAAGTGTATTACAAGTGTCAGCCAATTCTGGCTTCTAGGACACACATATCTAACAAACTCTCACTTGACCTAAAACCAATTGGCTATAAATCTAAGTCCCATCTTCTTAAAGTGGGCTTCGATCTTCTGCTGGCCCAATGGCTTTGTAAGTGGGTCTGCCACATTGTCTGAGGAGTCGACTCTCTTGACCTCGACGTAATCCTTCTCGAGGTAATTGCAGATGAGGTGGTATCGCCACTCGATGTGCTTGAATTTTTGGTGAGACCTCGACTCCTTAGCAAGGGCTATGGCATCATTATTGTCACAGTACAGAGGAATGGCCTCTGATGGCATCACTCCAATCTCTACGGCAAACTTCTTGTACCAGAATGCCTCCTTCATAGCTTCTGATGCAGCAATATATTCTGCTTCCATGGTGGAATCTGCTACCACTATCTGTTTAGAATTTTTTCAACTGACAGCTCTACCATTGCACACAAATAGACTCCCAGATGTTGACTTTTGATCATCTACATCGAACATAAAATTTGAGTCCATATATCTCTGGACTTGGAGTTCTCCATTGCCAAAGATCAGTAACTTATCCTTAGTTCTTCTTAAGTACTTAAGGATACATTTCACAGAAGTCCAGTGTTCTTCATCTGGATTCAGCTGATATCTGCTCGTGACACACACGGCATGGATTATATCAGGTCATGTACATAACATGGCATACATGAGGCTCCCTATTGCTGAAGCATAAGGGATCTTGCTCATGCGTTCTATTTCCTCAGGTGTGCTAAAGCACATCTTCTTGGAAAGATGAATGCCATGCCTGAAGGGTACTAAACCCCTCTTAGAGTTTTCCATACTAAATCTCTTTAGTACTTCCTCTATGTACATCTTCTGTGAAAGTCCTAGCATCCTATTCGGTCTATCTCTATGGACCTTAATTCCTAGAATAAAGGATGCTTCTCCTAGGTTTTTCTTGGAGAATTCTTTAGATAACCACATTTTAACTGTGGTCAACATGGAAATATCATTCCCGATAAGGAGGATGTCATCCACGTATAATATGAGGAAGACAACAGCGCTCCCACTGACCTTTTTGAAGATACATGGCTCCTCCTCATTTTTGATGAAACCAAATATTTTGATCACATCATTAAAATGAGTATTCCAGCTCCAAGATGCTTGCTTAAGTCCATATATGGACCTTTGCAGCTTGCATACTTTGTGATTCACTGGATGTGAAACCTAAGGGCTGTTCCATATGGATATCTTTCCTAAGATATCCATTTAAGAATGCCATTTTTATATCCATTTGCCATATTTCATAATCGAAATGGGCTACAATAGCAAGCAATGTGCGAATGGATTTTAGCATAGCTACTGATGAAAAGGTATTTGATAGTCAATGCCTTCGCATTGACTATAACCTTTTGCCACTAATCTAGCTTTGAATATCTCCACATTCCCATCTACACCAATCTTTCTCTTGTAGATCCATTTACATCCAATAGGTACTATACCTTCTGGTAGATCTACTATGGTCCAGACTTGGTTTGAGTGCATTGAGTCAATTTCTGACTTCATTGCCTCTAACCATTTCTCGAAGTCGATATCTGATATCGCCTCATTATAGATTTTGGGATCATCACCATGAACCCTATTACCTATGAGGAACATTTTCTCTACATCCTCTGAAATAGTACCTAAGTACCTCTCAGAGAGATGGAAAACCCTTTTCGATCTATGAGATGGAGGAGGTAGTGTATGGATTGGCTTAACTTGGCTTGATTCCATTTGGTCCTTAGCTCGTTGCTCTTGTGAGACTTTCTTATCGAGCTTGATCTGCTTTCCAATGCCGCTATCTTGAATAAACTATTTTTCAAGAAAGATGGCATGTCGACTCACAATCACATTGTGATCTTCTAAAATGTAGAAATAATATCCTAATGACTCTTTAGGATATCCTATGAATGCTCTCCTAAACTAACTTCCCATCTAGCAAATTCCAATACCATTATCTCTTAGAAGGATCCATCATTACATCCATGGTACTGTTGGGGATAAATCCCGCTCCTGCCGAAGCCCGGCCCGACGCTCAGCCCAATGTAACCAGTAGCCGCTGAAGAGCTTTAGCGCCAGGCGCCAGGCCGAGCCCCTACCACGGCCGAACTGCCTAGAGGCCGAACTCCCCTGCACCAAGGTCCGGCCGAACTGCCTAGAGGCCGAACTCCCCTGCACCAAGGTCCGGGCCGAACTGCCTAGAGGCCGAACTCCCCTGCGCCAAGGTCCGGGCCGAACTACCTAGCTGCCGAACTCCCCAGCGCCAGGCTCCGGGCCGAACTCCCACCGCCAGCCGAACTTCCTGACGGCCGAGCTCCTTGGACTCCAAGCGGCAGGACTTCTTCGGGAGACGGACTCCTCCCAGACGCCCGTTCGGCCATCCGAGCTCCTCCCGGGTTTTTCCTTCAGCCGAACTCTCCTACAAGCCCGAACCCATTCGGACCCCACGGCCGAACTCCTTCGGACCGACTTCAGGCGAGCCCAAGTGGCCGAACCCCTTCGGACCGACCCTAGGCGACCGAACTCCTCAGCGAGCCCTGGCCGAACCAACTAGCAACCGAAGTCCTTCAACTGGCCAGCCGAGCTTCTTCGGGCCTCTCAGCGGTCGAACTCCTCGGCAACCGTCCCGCGGCCGAACTCTACAGATGGCCGACCCTTCAGCCAGACGAACTCCCCCAGCTTCCCCTTCGGCCGAACTCTGTTACAAGTCCGAACTCCATTGGACGAACTGTCGCCTGCAGCAAGACCGGACGGCGCCTTCCTCTCCGTACCGGACTCCATGCGGCCCACGACTCGCCAGTATGGCTCCCACGATCCTACCGGACGACGCCTTCCTCTCCGTACCGGACTCCATGCGGCCCACGACTCGCCGGTATGGCTCCCACGATCTACCGGACGACGCCTTCCTCTCCGTACCGGACTCCATGCGGCCCACGACTCGCCGGTATGGCTCCCACGATCTACCGGACGACGCCTTCCTCTCCGTACCAAACTCCATGCTGCCCGACGACTCTCTGCCAGACGGCACAGCCGTCACCATCAACTAAGCTCCGCTATAAAAGGACCCCTCCCGACATACTAAGGCTAAGTTCTCTGAACTCTCGACTCTCTAAGCTCTCCTCCACATTCTCTAAGCTCCGGAACTCATTCCGAGCACTCCATTACTGTTGGCCGGAAACTAACTTGACCGTCGGAGGGTCCTGCCGGAGCCACCACCCCACCGGTTCCGGACGGGACTTCGTTTTGCAGGTCCCCGGCGGCGCCCAGCGGCCTCGATTGCGGCGACCTCCGGCGGCGACGGATTTCTGCACCAACAATAGAGTAAGAACAAAAATCTTAACAAAAAAAAAAAAAAAGATATTTTTTAGTTTTTATTAATATTATCATCGAGGACAATCCACTCACCTCTAAAAATTTAAGTCACTTAAATAGGTCCTCTTTGAGGGTTGAAAATCTCAATTCATTAATT
>QRFJ01000346.1:128132-180523 GCA_006176705.1 Cocos nucifera | reverse complement strand
GTTCCATATGGATATCTTCCTAAGATATCCATTTAAGAAATGCCATTTTTTATATCCATTTGCCATATTTCATAATCGAAATGGGCTACAATAGCAAGCAATGTGCGAATGGATTTTAGCATAGCTACTGATGAAAAGGTATCTTGATAGTCAATGCCTTCGCATTGACTATAACCTTTTGCCACTAATCTAGCTTTGAATATCTCCACATTCCCATCTACACCAATCTTTCTCTTGTAGATCCATTTACATCCAATAGGTTACTATACCTTCTGGTAGATCTACTATGGTCCAGACTTGGTTTGAGTGCATTGAGTCAATTTCTGACTTCATTGCCTCTAACCATTTCTCGAAGTCGATATCTGATATCGCCTCATTATAGATTTTGGGATCATCACCATGAACCCTATTACCTATGAGGAACATTTTCTCTACATCCTCTGAAATAGTACCTAAGTACCTCTCAGAGAGATGGAAAACCCTTTTCGATCTATGAGATGGAGGAGGTAGTGTATGGATTGGCTTAACTTGGCTTGATTCCATTTGGTCCTTAGCTCGTTGCTCTTGTGAGACTTTCTTATCGAGCTTGATCTGCTTTCCAATGCTGCTATCTTGAATAAACTATTTTTCAAGAAAGATGACATGTCGACTCATAAATACATTGTGATCTTCTAAAATGTAGAAATAATATCCTAATGACTCTTTAGGATATCCTATGAGTCGAGCTCTAAAGGACCTAAAGTCTAACTTGACCACTTGTTGTCTTTTGACATGAGCTAGACAACCCCAAATTCTGAGATGACTTAGATTTGATTTCTTACCATGCGATATCTCATATAGTGTGGAAGGAACGGTTTTAGAAGGAACCCTATTTAGTAAGTATATTGTAGTTAAAAAATGTATCTCTAAAGAAAATTAGGAAGGTCTGTGAAGCTCATCATGGATTGAACCATATCTAATAGGGTCCGATTCTTCCATTCTGAAACCCTGTTGAGTTGAGATGTTTCTGATGGAGTCTGTTGGGGATAAATCCCGCTCCTGCCGAAGCCCGGCCCGACGCTCAGCCTAATGTAACCAGTAGCCGCTGAGGAGCTATAGCGCCAGGCGCCAGGCCGAGCCCCTACCACGGCCGAACTGCCTAGAGGCCGAACTCCCCTGCACCAAGGTCCAGGCCGAACTGCCTAGAGGCCGAACTCCCCTGCACCAAGGTCCGGGCCGAAACTGCCTAGAAGCCGAACTCCCCTGCGCCAAGGTCCGGGTCGAACTACCTAGCTGCCGAACTCCCCCAGCGCCAGGCTCCGGGCCGAGCTCCCACCGCCAGCCGAACTTCCTGACGGCCGAGCTCCTTGGACTCCAAGCGGCAGGACTTCTTCGGGAGACGGACTCCCCCCAGACGCCCGTTCGCCATCCGAGCTCCTCCCGAGTTTTTCCTTCAGCCGAACTCTCCTACAAGTCCGAACCCATTCGGACCCCACGGCCGAACTCCTTCGGACCGACTTCAGGCGAGCCCAAGTGGCCGAACCCCTTCGGACCCGATCCTAGGCGATCGAACTCCTCAGCGAGCCTGGCCGAACCAACTAGCAACCGAAGTCCTTCAACTGGCCAGCCGAGCTTCTTCGGGCCTCTCAGCGGTCGAACTCCTCGACAATCTTCCACGGCCGGACTCTACAGATGGCCGACCCTTCAGCCAGACGAACACCCCAGCTTCCCCTTCGGCCGAACTTTGTTACAAGTCCGAACTCCTCTGGACGAACTATCGCCTGCAGCAAGACCGGACGGTGCCTTCCTCTCCGTACCGGACTCCGTGCGGCCCAGGACTCGCCAGTATGGCTCCCACGATCCATCAGACGACGCCTTCCTCTCCGTACCGGACTCCATGCGGCCCACGACGTGCCAGTATGGCTCCCACGATCCACCAGACGACGCCGTCCTCTCCGTACCGGACTCCATGCGGCCCACGACTCGCCAGTATGGCTCCCACGATCCACCGGACGACGCCTTCCTCTCCATACCGAACTCCATGCTGCCCGATGATTCTCTGCCAGACGGCACAGCCGTCACCATCAACTAAGCTCCGCTATAAAAGGACCTCTCCCGACATACTAAGGCTAAGCTCTCTGAACTCTCAACTCTCTAAGCTCTCCTCCACATTTCTAAGCTCCGGAACTCATTCCGAGCACTCCATTACTGTTGACCGGAAACTAACTTGACCGTCGGAGGGTCCTACCGGAGCCACCACCCCACCGGTTCTGGATGGGACTTCATTTTGCAGGTCCCCGACGGCGACCTCAGCGGCCTCGATTCCGGCGACCTCCGGCGACGATGGATTTTTGCACCAACAGATTGGCGCTAGAAGGAGGGGCCGAACCTTCGAGGTTCCCTTGTTCTTAAAGGAGTGCTCGGCGACTCTTCTCCTCCCTCTTCGGAGATCTCTCCTTGCTCTCTCGAAGAAGAAATGCCCCCCAGGAGAGCTTCGACACGGCGCTCGGCGGCCTCCGCGGCTCTCGATCCAACTAGATCCGTCTGCCCCTACTTTAGCCCCGGCAGCTCAGGTTCCACCTGTACGTGCGGTGGATCTGAAGCAGTTCGACCTACTTGTCCGACAGGTCCGTGGCCTCACGGAGGCATTGCAGGCTATACAGCAGCCCTCGGTGGCGACTCCACCAGAGAACCCACCATTGGGACATCGGGAATCGACCCTAAGGAAGTGTACCAAGGCCAGCGTACCGATCGCCTAGAGAAGGGGAAACAGAGGCCGGGGATCCATTCGATCATTGTTTATCTTCGGGGGAGACCATTCCCACTCATAGTAAGAAGCATCCGAAGATCAGCAGCCAAGACGACGCCCTCAATTGCAGGCTATGGGAGATGGACCGGCGTATTGAAGAGCTCGGCCGCGTCACCTCGGCCCATCATGCCGGCGTCCATGCCGAACCTCCTTCTCTCCCCAAATTATGCAAGAACATGTTCCACCGACCTTCGAGCTCCCTCAATTGGAAAGCTACGATGGAACTTCTGATCCGGTTGATCACCTGGGGGCCTTCTGTTCCATGATGCTGCTTCACGGTGCTTCAGATGCCATGCTGTGCCGAGCCTTTCCATCTACCTTAAAGGGAGCAGCGAGGAACTGTATCGGCGTTGAAGCCAAACACGATCTTCTCTTTCGACCAGATGAGCAGTCGGTTCGCGGGCCACTTCATCAGCAGCCGACGACGAGCCGAGGTTCAGATTCCCTGATGAGCGTCAAGCAGAAGCAAGGGATCCATCCGGGCTTACGTCACTCGGTTTAACGCCGCGGCATTGGAGTCCGGGACTGGACCAGTCTGTCGCGATGGCCGCACTTAAGGGCGGCCTTCAGAAAAATAGCTTGCTGTTCTTCTCTGGAAAAAAAGTATCCCAGGGACTTCGCCGACCTGCTGGCTCGAGCCAAGAGATATGCCCGTGCGGAAGAAGCCTTCAAATTGAAAGATAGGAGCTCGTCAAAAGACCGGCTGGTGGACGAGGGAGCTGGTGAAGTTCGGCTGCACTCGCAGACCCCTACGAAAGCAGGCGGGCCCGAACTCCTCGAACTCGCCCTGATAAAGAGGCGCGAAGAAGCCCTCCTCCCGGAGGGTTCCGCCACCATACCCCCCTCAACGCTCCTCGAACCCAGATTCTCGCCGAAGTAAGAAACCAGCTGCCAAGACCGGAAGGATTACGATCTCCCCAAAACAAGCGCGATCGAAATAAGTACTGCCTCTACCATCGGACCACGCCACAACACGGAGGGATGCACCCAGCTCCAAGACGAAATTGAGAGCTCGTCAGAACGGGGCGGCTGGGTAAATTCCTCCGGTCCGGCCTGAAGCAAAAAGATCGACTAAGGGCGCTGCCGTAGCCAGAGACGCAAGAAGGTCGGCCACCTACGGCGTCGTTCACATTGCCCCTGGGAAGATCTCGGTGCATCAGCGATTCGTCGTCTCCCGGCAACAAGAGCTTGCACCAAATTGAGGAGGCCAGCGTGAGGAGGTCGTCCACCCCGAAACTTATTGCCGAAGAAATGCAGTGAACAACGTTATCACGATCTTGAAATACAGAACTTGGGGATGCGTACTAGTAACTTTCTCAATAAAATTTCTTTCTTTCGATAATATTATTTCTGATGCGAAAACCATGTAGTGACAGAAAAAGCAGCCAACCACGTTAGGAACAGGAGGAGAACCCGTCCTAACGCGAGCGCGACCTCGGCTGCAGGAGATAAGATCTCCCCGAGGAAGCTCGGCCGCGGGAGATAAGATCTCCCCCGAGCACGCCACCTCGGCTAGAGATAAGATCTCTCCCGAGCGATCGAATCAACCTCGGCTAGAGATAAGATCTCTCCCGAGCACCGAATAATCTCGGTTAGGAACAGGAGGAGAAACCTCGTCCTAACACGAGCACCAACCTCGGCTAGAGATAAGATCTCTCCCGAGCGACCGTTGACACCTCGCTAGAGATAAGATCTCTCCTGAGCGACCGGAACAACCTCGGTTAGGAACAGGAGAGAACCTCGTCCTAACACGAGCACCAACCTCGGCTAGAGATAGATCTCTCCCGAGCGACCATCAACCTCGACTAGAGATAAGATCTCTCCCGAGCGACCGGAAAATCGGTTAGGAACAGGAGGAGAACCTCGTCCTAACACGAGCACCAACCTCGGCTAGAGATAAGATCTCTCCCTAGCGACCGTTGACAACCTCGGCTAGAGATAAGATCTCTCCGAGCGACCGAACAACCTCGGTTAGGAACAGGAGGAGAACCTCATCCTAACACGAGCACCAACCTCGGCTAGAGATAAGATCTCTCCCGAGCGACCAATCAACCTTGGCTAGAGATAAGATCTCTCCCGAGCGACCGACAACCTCGGTTAGGACAGGAGGAGAACCTCGTCCTTGCGAGCACCAACCTCGGCTAGAGATAAGATCTCTCCGAGCGACCGTTGACAACCTCGGCTAGAGATAAGATCTCTCCGAGCGACCGAAACAACCTCGGTTAGGAACAGGAGGAGACCCGTCCTAACACGAGCACCAACCTCGCTAGAGATAAGATCTCTCCCGAGACGAACAACCTCGATAGGAGCAGGAGGAGAACCTCGTCCTAACATGAGTGCAACCCGGCTAGATAAGATCTCTCCCGAGCGACCGTTGAACAACCTCGGTTAGGAACAGGAGGAGAACCTCATCCTAACATGAGTGCCAACCTCGGCTAGAGATAAGATCTCTCCCGAGTGACCGTTGACAACCTCGACAGGAGATAAGATCTCCCCCGAGCACGCACTTCAACCTCGCTGCAAGAGAGGAGGTCTCCCTCGAGTCGACTTCAACTGATGAAGACAACGTCGTCCCCGAGGAGCTCAAATCCGACCCCGACCGTAGGAGGCGAGATTTACTTCGGCTTCAACATCAGCTTCATCGACTTTAGCTGGAAACGAGTTCCATTTCAACTCCAAACATCGACTGAAGATGAGGTCCCCCCCAAGCCTCAGCTTCAACTTCAGCGACAATATTGGCTGGAGATGAGACCTCCCCCGAGCTTCAACTGCAACAAATGCGGAGCCTGGAAGAAGACTTCGACAGTCGCCTGTTTTGGTACTCCCTTCCTTCAATTTTTGAACTCGGGAGTGGGGGGGCTACTGTTGGGGATAAATCCCGCTCCTGCCGAAGCCCGGCCCGACGCTCAGTCCAATGTAACTAGTAGCCGCTGAGGAGCTATAGCGCCAGGCGCCAGGCCGAGCCCCTACCACGGCCGAACTGCCTAGAGGCCGAACTCCCCTGCACCAAGGTCCGGGCCGAACTGCCTAGAGGCCGAACTCCCCTGCACCAAGGTCCGGGCCGAACTGCCTAGAAGCCGAACTCCCCTGCGCCAAGGTCCGGGCCAAACTACCTAGCTGCCGAACTCCCCAGCGCCAGGCTCCGGGCCGACTCCCACCGCCAGCCGAACTTCCTGACGGCCGAGCTCCTTGGACTCCAAGCGGCAGGACTTCTTCGGGAGACGGACTCCCCCCAGACACCCGTTCGGCCATCCGAGCTCCTCCCGGGTTTTCCTTCAGCCAAACTCTCCTACAAGTCCGAACCCATTCGGACCCCACGGCCGAACTCCTTCGGACCGACTTCAAGCGAGCCCAAGTGGCCAAACCCCTTCGGACCGACCCTAGGCGACCGAACTCCTCAGCGAGCCCTGGCCGAACCAACTAGCAACCGAAGTCCTTCAACTGGCCAGCCGAGCTTCTTCGGGCCTCTCAGCGGTCGAACTCCTCGGCAATCATCCCGCGGTCGGACTCTACAGATGGCCGACCCTTCAGCCAGACGAACACCCCCAGCTTCCCCTTCGGCCGAACTTTGTTACAAGTCCGAACTCCTCTGGACGAACTGTCACCTGCAGCAAGATCGGACGGCGCCTTCCTCTTCGTACCGGACTTCGTGCGGCCCACGACTCGCCAGTATGGCTCCCACGATCCATCAGACGATGCCTTCCTCTCCGTACCGGACTCCATGTGGCCCACGACGTGCTAGTATGGCTCCCACGATCCACCAGACGATGCCGTCCTCTTCGTACCGGACTCCATTGCGGCCCACGACTTGCCAGTATGGCTCCCACGATCCACCGGACGATGCCTTCCTCTCCGTACCGAACTCCATGCTGCCCGACGACTCTCTGCCAGACGGCACAGCCGTCACCATCAACTAAGCTCCGCTATAAAAGGACCCCTCCCGACATCTAAGGCTAAGCTCTCTGAACTCTCGACTCTTACCTCTCACTTTTAAGCTCCGGAATATCCGAGCATCATTACTGTTGCCGGAAACTAACTGACGTCGGAGGTCCTGCCGGAGCACCACCCCACGGTTCGGAGGACTTGTTTTGCAGGTCCGGCGCACCCGCGCCTCGATCCGGCGAATCGCGAGATGGTTTGGTGGAGTCCATTGAGAGACTATGCCATTTTCCTTGAGATAGTCTAGGAATTCCGGCTAAGGTATTCACCTCCTCGATCTGATCGAAGAACCTTAATGGGTTTTCCAGTTTGTTTTTCTACTTCATGTCTGAATTCTTTGAACTTTTCAAAAGCTTCAGACTTATGTCTCATAAGATACACATACCCATACCTAGACAGATCATCGGTAAAGGTAATGAAGTAGACAAAATTGCCTCTAGCCGGCACATCAAATGGGCCGCACACATCAGTATGTACTAGGGCAAGGAGATCGTGGCCCTCTCCCCATGTCCAACAAAAGGGAGTTTAGTCATTTTGCCTTGAAGACAAGATTCACAAGTTGGATATGACTCAGAAGTCAATGGACTCAATAGCCCATTTTTCTCCAATTTGTTGATCCTATCTTCTGCTATATGACCTAATCTCAGGTGCCATAGATATCTATCGTTTGGACTATCCCTAGGTCGTTTGGCATTCACGTTTTGCTCGATAGTTAAAACAGGTACATCAATATGTAGCTGATAAAGACCATTAATAAGGAAAACCATTTGCAATTTTATTTCTTTCATAAAGAATGTTACAATGGTCCTTAAAGAAGGTGATCACATAAGCCTTCTTGTGCTAAGCATGAAACAGAAATCAAATTCCTGCTAGCTGCAGGCACATAATAACAGTCTTTCAAAACTAAGTCTAAACCAGATGGTAATCGAAGAGGGTATGTTCCCACGGCTACTGCAGCAACTCTTGCTCCATTACCGACGCGTAGGATCATGTCTCCATCCCTCAGCCTCCTGCTATCCTCAAGACCCTGCATAGAAGTGCACAGATGAGCACTAGAACCAGAGTCAAGCACCCAACTGGATGCAGAAGAAACCGTAAGGTTAGACTCAATAACGAGCATACCTCCAGAAGGACCTTCCTTCTTGTTCTTCAGGGTGGCCAGGTAAGTAGGGCAGTTCCGCTTCCAATGGCCGTCGCTGTTGCAATGGAAACACTTTCCTTTGCCATCGGCCTTCTTCTTCGGTTCTGCCTTCTTCTTCTTTGATCCTTCCACCTTTTGCTTTTTCACAGACTTCTTTTTCTTTCCATAAGACTTTCTTTTGGAAGAAGTCCGTTCCATAGCAAGAACTGAGCCTTTAGAACCTTTCATAGAAAGCTCAGCGGTAACCAGCATATTCATTAACTCGGCCAAGGAATTTTGAAGTTTATGCATGTGGTAATTCATGATGAATTGCCCATATGCATCAGTCAAGGATTGCAGAATAATATCGTTCTGCAGGTCCAAGTCCAACTTCACACCGAGCTTCTCAAGCTCTTCCATGTCCTTGATCATTGTCAGACAGTGATCTTGGACTGACTGCCCATCACGCATCTTAGCCTTAAAAAGTCATTTTCGTGACTTGATATTTGGCTGCGCGACTCTGTTCACCAAACATCTCCTGCAGGTGAGCCAACATTTGGCGAGCAGTCCCGATATCTTCATGTTGGCGCTGGAGCTCATCAGACATCGAGCCCAACATGTAAGTATCTGGCCTTATTATCTTCGTCAATCCATTTTTCCAGAGACGCTCTCTGTTCAGTGGATGGACGAGCTGGTAAGGTGGGAGGGTCCTGGTCCAAAACATGGGTTAACTTCTCTGAACCCAAAATAATTTTGTAGTTCCTGAGCCAATCTTTATAATTGGGTCCAGTCAGTCTATGTGTGTCCAGGATACGTGCCAATGGGTTGGACGCAGACATTTTCCTGTAGAGAGTCAAAGATTCTAGTTAGATACTGTAATTTTGACTTGACCAATTTGTTTAGGGATTTTATTTTTAAACAAATTAGCTCCCACTATTTTCTCGGATCCCTACACTCCCTCTGTAGAGATGCGAAAATCTCCACGATTAATGATTTCTAGTGGGTGGTGCGGTCTCACCAACTGACTCATCACCTCACCTAACAGTTATTGGTGATGGGTTAGCCAATGAGTGAACAACTCTTGTTCAATGATTCTCTAATCATGGTGCACCCAAACTTGGTCTCTAATTCATGAATCTCACCGTATCCAAAATATTGATCCACTCCTTAGTTAAGTCAGACCCACCATTTGCATAGACTGGGTTCCTAATTGAGTCTCTCACCGTATCCAAAATATTGAGCCCAACTCATCCTCCAGCCCATAGCATCCAATGCCTAATAGACATGGTTGCGTCTTCCCGGTGCAACTGAGCCACTGTATCCAGCCGAGAACAATCAACCCCGGGAAGGGCCCGCACATCTACAATGGTGGAAGACCTCAGACTTAATCTTTTCTTAGGGAGAATTGATTCAGGTCTCATTAAACTAGACTTGGCTTAGTCATAACAATTATGACTAACCTAGTGGCATGGGTTAGCTCGGATTATTGACCACCTCAGATCAGAACTGTGTCAACAGATATGGCCAGGTAAGTGAGACCGGTGGAAGGAATATGCCATTAACTCGTACAAGAACGCATTCAGGTCGAGTAGCTTCCAATTAAAAACCAGTCGGTCGTATGTGCCAAACTTACCTTAGACACCAAATTGTTGAGTCAGAACCAATTGGGTTAGCCTACAATCCAGACTCTAACCTCTGAGCCTAATTAGGTCTTGCTTGATCGTGACTCGATCTTGACCCAGACTTAATCCTATTAGGCTGGTCAATTTAAGCATTGTTGATCCCATCTAACCAACTCTTGATTCGGTTTGATCAACCGCTTAGACCTAATTGAGCTACCCAAGCCCGAACCCAGTATTATGAATATGTCTTAGATCTGAAATTCTCAATTTTAGACCTAATTAATATTCCATAAACTTAATTCTTAATTAAGTTAGGGTTCATAAACAAAATATGCACAATAAATCCTAGGGTTTCAGGATCTAGGGTTTTGCAGAAAGTAAGTTTTGGGTTTCTGATTAAGGACGAACACGCAGCACCCCTACACATCATAAGAACACCCCATCGAATGGGGAAGAGAGGGCCTTTAAACCCTTCTTCGTTCTTATGACCGGACGGCCAAGAGGAACGCCTTAATCAGGAACATTCAATACTACAAAACAGTTATTAGATCTATATCATATATCTCATATACAAAATTAGATCTAATCATGGCATATTTTGCATACATCTCATGTATCAAATCATGCATATTTTCAGATCTAAATTATCTCATAATAATCTAAAAAATTAGATTTAAATTGATCTAATCAAAATAAATTCTAATCTAGACAATTATGTAGAACTATTCTACAACTAGTCTAGACATGCATCAATCATATCTCATATGATATTTAAAATTAAATAATTTTTTTTTTATTTTTAGATGTTATTATAACACTTATAATATCAAAAAATAGTAAATAAAAGATCTAAAATATGATTTAATCAGATTAAATCAAAGACATGCAAAGACTATTCTATAGAACTATTCTATTCTAGAACTAGTCATGCATATCTTCATAATCTTAGATCCAAATTCATTTAATTTTAATTTTTTCTGATTTCAGATCTGATCACATCTCATGTGACATCTAAAATCACTTATTTAATTAATTAAAATAAAATTAAAATCAGATCTTTTTAGAACCATGGCTCTGATACCAGTTGAAGGGAAATCCTGATTTCCCGGTCCAGGTTCGTTCAGATCTGATCAGATCAAGAGATATATTTCAAAAATTTTTTCTCTTGATTCTAATCAGATCTTGATATTTTTCAGATCTAATTCTTATTATTTTAATAAATAAAATAAAATAAAGATAAATTTAAATTCAAATTTAATTTACCTGATTTGGGTAATCCTATTACCCGTGTTGATGATCCTGATTGCAGCGGAAGGTTCTGGATCTAGCCACGCAAGCGCCTGGCCTCTACCGGTATCCACTCGGGTTGGATCTGGAGATCCTCTTCTTCTCTATCACACCTCCAAAAATTAGATCTGGATCTGATCTGGAGGATCTTCAAAACTCTTTTGAAGATCAGCAGTCGTCCTTTTGCAGCAGCGCAGCCTTCTTGCTTTTGATCGCCTTTCCTTGATCTCGCACCAACTAAGGTCCAAAACTCCTTTTGGACGTGGAGAGGCAAGGGAGAAGGGCTAGATATGGCATGGAGAAGGAAGGGGAGAGGCAGCCTTGGGGCATGGTCTAAGAGGAGGAATCTTAGAAGTTGGGCGCAGGGTCTTATTTATAGACTCTAGCTGTGATCCAACTCCTCTTCCTCCCAACCAATCACAACCCTTTGTGAAATCAGATCTAAATCTGATTGGTGGGAATAGAGATCCCCTGGATTCCTCCTTAGAGGGAGACCCATAAGTTCATTCTTAGATGGTGCCTAAGACTGGTCAAAGTGGAACTCAAGGGAACCTAAGTGGAAATCCAAAAGGAGATGGAGTCCTTGTCCAAGGACTCCTAGGCGCCTCCAACTTGGGCTGCACGCCACCCTTAGGCGTATGCGCCCTTCTCCTTGCCAGGTTCTGGCAGGGGGACAAGCCCCCACCAGCTCTCCAATAGGTGCATGACATGTGGTCAAAAGTCAAAGGTCAATGGTCAATGTTTGACCAAAGTCAAAGTACAACGAAATTGAGCAGGTGACGAACAAAAATGGCAGGTGTAATGTCAAAAATTTATGTCTTAAAATAAGACAACCTTTTCTGACTTGGACAACCTCCAGTCAGACCATATGTGAAGGCCTCTGATTGAGCACAAACTCCTTTGGCTCAGTCAGGACAACTTATTTATGATAGTAAAAGAAGAACGTTAGGTTCAATCGAGTGCTAGCACGATTTCCTTGAACCTAATTGAATCTCATTCAGATCAATTGAACTAGATCAGTTCAATTGATGATCACCAGATTCAAACCCTTGTTTGTGTGACCCAGTTAGGTTCAGTTCTGTATGGTAATGGGATATGTCATGATCTCTATCATCGACATCATCGAAACTCCTTTCGATGGATCAGAACTCTTCTGATTCGAACAGCTAGAATGATCGATCATCTAAATCATTCTAATTGCTCCCAAAATCCACCAGTGACACCTAGCAGTATATGGTGGCAACCCATCAGAGCTGAATGCGAACCTCTTGGTGCAGCTACCTGTGTGATTAAGTTCTTCTATCTTGAGCCCCGATCAGATTAGGGTTAAGGTGAACTCGTCAAACCCTAGTCTCTGTCATATGATGTAATCATTCGATTCGAGTCCAATGTGAAAATCTAAATAGAAACTCTTTCTATTATTTCACTCTGCCATGGCCATGGGCTTCTGGACTTGATTCTCATGATCATCATAGGGCTGCTCCTCTACCACCGAGGTAGATAGATTCCATCTTGATGCAATCCAGTTCCTACAATGAACATGCTATAGCCAACATACACCTCAGGGTTCCATATGGCTAGGAGACCGAGTAATGGTGTAGTCAAACTATAACACCCTCAAGGTGAACTGCCGATGCATCTCAGGTCAAAGAACCAGACACACTACTGCAGCATCGAGTCAGTCATTGACGAGAAGGTAGACTTCCCTAATGACTACTCGAGGTGGTCACGCTCAGTGCCCTCGTTCTCTAACGAGTACCTGTACTCTCGCTCCGGTGTCTCCACACCGTAGACTCAAGACTCATCTACTAAAGAGAAGCGATTGTACACCAACCTTCCGGATCAATCACCATCCTCGTGATGATCCTATGGTCGGGAGCATTTTATGAGTTAATAATGATTATTCATGTCTTAAATTTTCAACTCTTGAAAATATGAATTATCATTACCATTAACTCAAAGGATGTATCACAGACACTAAATACACATATGTGATAGAAAATAACCCATTTTATTAATTTATAGTCAAAATTATAATTTTGCCCCTAGAAGTGTATTACAAGTGTCAGCCAATTCTGGCTTTTAGGGCACACATATCTAACAAACTCTGGAGAGATGTTTGGTGAACAGAGTCGCGCAGCCAAATATCAAGTCACGAAATGACTTTTTAAGGCTAAGATGCGTGATGGGCAGTCAGTCCAAGATCACTGTCTGATGATGATCAAGGACATGGAAGAGCTTGAGAAGCTCGGTGTGAAGTTGGACTTGGATCTGCAGAATGATATTATTCTGCAATCCTTGACTGATGCATATGGGCAATTCATCATGAATTACCACATGCATAAACTTCAAAATTCCTTGGCCGAAGTTAATGAATATGCTGGTTACCGCTGAGCTTTCTATGAAAGGTTCTAAAGGCTCAGTTCTTGCTATGGAACGGACTTCTTCCAAAAGAAAGTCTTATGGAAAGAAAAAGAAGTCTGTGAAAAAGCAGAAGGTGGAAGGAGGAAAGAAGAAGAAGGCAGAGCCGAAGAAGAAGGCCGATGTCAAAGGAAAGTGTTTTCATTGCAACAGCGACGGCCATTGGAAGCGGAACTGCCCTACTTACCTGGCCACCCTGAAGAACAAGAAGGAAGGTCCTTCTGGAGGTATGCTCGTTATTGAGTCTAACCTTACGGTTTCTTCTGCATCCAGTTGGGTGCTTGACTCTGGTTCTAGTGCTCATCTGTGCACTTCCATGCAGGGTCTTGAGGATAGCAGGAGGCTGAGGGATGGAGACATGATCCTACGCATCGGTAATGGAGCAAGAGTTGCTGCAGTAGCCGTGGGAACATACCCTCTTCGATTACCATCTGGTTTAGACTTAGTTTTGAAAGACTGTTATTATGTGCCTGCAGCTAGCAGGAATTTGATTTCTGTTTCATGCTTAGCACAAGAAGGTTATGTGATCACCTTCTTTAAGGACCATTGTAACATTCTTTATGAAAGAAATAAAATTGCAAATGGTTTCCTTATTAATGGTCTTTATCAGTTACATATTGATGTACCTATTTTTAACTATCGAGCAAAACGTGAATGCCAAACAAAATGACCTAGGGATAGTCCAAACGATAGATATCTATGGCACCTGAGATTAGGTCATATAGCAGAAGATAGGATTAACAAATTGGAGAAAAATGGGCTATTGAGTCCATTGACTTTCGAGTCATATCCAACTTGTGAATCTTGTCTTCAAGGCAAAATGACTAAACTCCCTTTTGTTGGACATGGGGAGAGGGCCACGATCTCCTTGCCCTAGTACATACTGATGTGTGCGGCCCATTTGATGTGCCGGCTAGAGGCAATTTTGTCTACTTCATTACCTTTACCGATGATCTGTCTAGGTATGGGTATGTGTATCTTATGAGACACAAGTCTGAAGCTTTTGAAAAGTTCAAAGAATTCAGACATGAAGTAGAAAAACAAACTGGAAAACCCATTAAGGTTCTTCGATCAGATCGAGGAGGTGAATACCTTAGCCGGGAAATTCCTAGACTATCTTCAAGGAAAAATGGCATAGTCTCTCAATGGACTCCACCAGGAACACCTCAACTCAACGGGGTTTCAGAATGGAGAAATCGGACTCTATTGGATATGGTTCGATCCATGATGAGCTTCACAGACCTCCCTGATTTTCTTTGGGGACATTCATTTGTTAACTTCAATCTATTTACTGAATAGGGTTCCCTCTAAAACCGTTCCTACCACACCGTATGAGATATGGCACGGTAAGAAACCAAGTCTGAGTCATCTCAGAATTTGGGGTTGTCCGGCTCATGTCAAAAGACAACAAGCGGACAAGTTAGAGTTTAGGTCCTTTAGAGCTCGATTCATAGGATATCCTAAAGAGTCATTAGGATACTATTTCTACATTCCAGAAGACCACAATGTGATTGTGAGTCGACATGCCATCTTTCTTGAAAAATAGTTTATTCAAGATAGCGGCATTGGAAAGCAGATTAAGCTTGATGAGAAAGTCTCACAAGTAGCAACGAGCTAAGGACCAATTGGAACCAAATCAGGTTGAGCCAATAAGAACACTACCTCCTCCACCTCGTAGATCGGAAAAGAGTTTTCCCGTCCCCCTGAAAGATACTTAGGTATTATTTCAGAGGAAGTAGAGGAAAATGTTCCTCATAGGTAATGGTGCTCATGGTGATGATCCCAAAACCTACAACGAGGCGATATCAGATATCGACTCCGAGAAATGGCTTAGAGGCAATGAAGTCAGAAATTGACTCGATGCACTCAAACCAAGTCTGGACCTTGGTAGATCCACCAGAAGGTATAGTACCTATTGGGTGTAAATGGATCTTCAAGAGAAAGATTGGTGCAGATGGGAATGTGGAGACATTCAAGGCTAGACTAGTGGCAAAAGGTTATAGTCAACGTGCGAAGGCATTGACTATCAGGATACCTTTTCCCCAGTGGCTATGCTAAAATCCATCCGCACATTGCTTGCCTGTTGCAGCCTATTTCGATTATGAAATATGGCAAATGGACGTGAAAATGGCATTCCTTAAATGGATATCTTGAGGAAGATATCTATATGGAACAGCCGCTAGGTTTCACATCCAGTGATACTGATCACAAGGTTTGCAAGCTGCAAAGGTCCATATATGGACTTAAGCAAGCATCTCGGAGCTGGAACACTCATTTTCAATGATGTGATCAAAATTAGTTTGGTTTCATCAAAAATGAAGAGGAACCATGTGTTTTCAAAAGGGTCAGTGGGAGCGCTGTTGTCTTCCTCGTATTGTACGTGGATGACATCCTCCTTATTGGGAATGATATTCCCATGTTGACCATCAGTCAAAATATGGTTGTCCTAAGGAATTCTCCATGAAAGACCTAGGTGAAGCATCCTTTATTCTAGGAATTAAGGTCTATAGGGATAGACCGAATAGGATGCTAGGACTTTCACAGAAGATGTACATAGAGGAAGTACTAAAGAGGTTTAGTATGGAAAACTCTAAGAGGGGATTAATACCCTTCAGACATGGTATTCATCTTTCCAAGAAGATGTGCCCCTAGCACACCTGAGGAAATAGAATGCATGAGCAAGATCCCTTATGCTTCTGCAATAGGGAGCCTCATGTATGCCATGCTATGTACACGACCTGATATAGCCCATGCTGTGAGTGTCACAAGCAGATATCAGTCAAATCCAGGTGAAGAACACTGGACTTCTGTGAAATGTATCCTTAAGTACTTGAGAAGAACTAAGGATATGATGTTGGTCTTTGGTAATGGAGAACTCCAAGTCCAAGGGATACACAGACTCGGATTTTCATGTCCGATATAGATGATCGAAAGTCGACATCTAGGAAGTCTGTTTGTGTGCAATGGTGGAGCTGTCAGCTGGAAGAGTTCCAAGCAAACAGTGATAGCAGATTCCACCATGGAAGCAGAATATATTGCTGCATCAGAGGCTGCGAAGGAGACATTCTGGTACAAGAAGTTTGCTGCAGAGAATTAGAGTAATGCCATCAGATGCCATTCCTCTATACTGCGACAATAATGGTGCCATAGCCCTTGCTAAGGAGCCTAAGGTCTCATTAGAAATCCAAGCACATTCGAGCGGCGATACCACCTCATCCATGATTATCTCGAGAAAGGTTACGTCGAGGTCAAGAGAGTCAACTCCGCAGATAATGTGGCAGACCCACTTACAAAGCCTGTTGGGCCAGCAGAAGATCGAAGCCCACCTTGAGAAGATGGGACTTAGACTTGTAGCCAATTGGCTTTAGGACAAGTGGGAGATTGTTAGATATATGGGTGCCCTAGAAGCCAGAATTGGCTGACACTTGTAATACACTTCTTTTAAGGGGCAAAATTATAATTTTGACTATAAATAATAAAATGGGATTATTTTCTATCACATATGTGTATTTAGTGTCTGTGATACATCCTTTGAGTTAATGGTAATGATAATTCATATTTTCAAGAGTTGAAAATTTAAGACATGAATAATCATTATTAACTCATAAAATGCTCCCGACCATAGGATCATCATGAGGATGGTGATTGATCCTGAAAGGTTGGTGTACAATCGCTTCTCTTTAGTAGATGAGTCTTGAGTCTACGGTGTGGAGACACCGGAGCGAGAGTACAGGTACTCGTTAGAGAACGAGGGCACTGAGCGTGACCACCTCGAGTAGTCATTAGGAAGTCTACCTTCTCGTCAATGACTGACTCGATGCTGCAGTAGTGTGTCTGGTTCTTTGACCTGAGGTGCATCGGCAGTTCACCTTGAGGGTGTTATAGTTTGACTACACCATTACTCGGATCTCCTAGCCATATCGGAATCCTGAGGTGTATGTTGGCTATAGCATGTTCATTGTAGGAACTGGATTGCATCAAGATGGAATCTATCTACCTCGGTGGTAGAGGAGTAGCCCTATGATGATCATGAGAATCAAGTCCAGATAAGTCCATGGCCATGGCAGAGTGAAATAATAGAAAGAGTTTCTATTTAGATTTTCACATTGGACTTGAATCGAATGATTACATCATATGACAGAGACTAGGGTTTGACGAGTTCACCTTAACCCTAATCTGATCGGAAGCTCAAGATAGAAGAACTTAATCACACAGGTAGCTGCACCAAGAGGTTTCATTTTCAGCTCTGATGGGTTGCCACCATATACTGCTAGGTGTCACTGGTGGATTTTGGGAGCAATTAGAATGATTTAGATGATCGATCATTCTAGCTGTCTGAATCAGAAAGAGTTCTGATCCATCGAAAGGAGTTTTGATGATGTTGATGATAGAGATCGCGATATATCTCATTACCATATAGAACTAAACCTAACTGGATCACACAAACAAGGGTTTGGATCTGGATATCATCAATTAGACTAATCTAAGTTAATTAATTTGAATTAGATTCAATTAGGTTCAAGAAAATTATGCTAACACACGATTGAGCCTAATATTCTCCTTAAATTATCATTAAAAGTTGTCTCAACTGAGCCAAATATGTTTGGGCTCACTCAGGTACCACTACTTGGTCTAACTAGAGCTTGTCTAGGTCAGAAAAGGATTGTCTTAATTTATAAGATGAATTTGAGACAACACCTACAATTTTTTATCTCCTACTAAATCTTGTCTTTTGACTTCAGTCAAACATTGATCTTTGATACTTAGACATCTGCCCATATGTCAAACCATCATAGGAGAGAATATTTGGACCAGTCTACCTGCTAAAAGGTAGAAGAATAAGGGGTGCATGCCTAGGGAGGCATGCGCCCATGGATTGTGATGCTTGGAGTCCCAAATAGATGGGACTCCAGCTTACTTCGGGGTTTCTACCTAGGTGGCACCAAAGACTAGACTTTGATTAGTCCTGGTGCCATCTAAGGATGATTTAGAGGGCCTATCATCTAATTAGATCAAATAATGTCATCCCACCAATTAGATTTAGATCTGATTGCACAAAAGGCCATGATTGGCTGGGATGATGTGGCACTATATGGCACAGCAGGATCTATGTAAACCCTGTCTACGCCTAGGATTTAGATCCCTAGCCCATTGCCCATGCCACAAGACTGCTCCTCTCCCTCCTCGATGCCATCTTCAGATCCTCTTTCTCCTGTCCATGCCCAAAAACCTTTGGGCTTCAGTTTGTTGTGATCCAAGCAAGAGAAAGATGACTAGAAAGGAAGAAGGCAGCACTGCTGCAAGAGACGACACCCGATATTCAAAATGAATTTTGAAGATCCTCTAAATCAGATCTAGATCTGATATTTGGAGAAGTGATAAAAAAGAAGATCTTTAGATCCTACCCAAGTTGATACTGATAGAGGTCAAGCACTTGCGTGGTTGGATCTAAAATTTTAGGAAGACATCAGGATCATCACAGGATAATCTGATTACCTGCTACAAGGTAAAATTAATTTAGATTTAATTTATCTTTTATTTTTATTTTATTTTTTATTAGATCAATAATATCAGATCTAAAAAGGTCTCAGATTTGATTTGGATTCAAAATAATTTTTTTTAAAATTATCTCTCTTGATCCAATTAGATCTGAACGAATCTGACTCAGAAAATAGGATTTTCTCTTCAAAGAGATCATATAATTAATGATAATTCCATCAATCGATAAGCACCAAGCTTTTTGAGCTCTGATGATTATCCAACTGATGGACTCATTATCATTCACTTTAATGGAAGGCTATGATCCAATTATCATATAACTATTTTATTTTAGGGGTCTAATAATTTTAGAGGATTTAATTTATAGAAGCGAGTAGGTCGGATTAACCAGCTTGTCATGATCCTTCCACTAACTTCACCAGGTCAGCTTAAGGGAGATCATTAATAGGCTAGTCTAGGAGCACCTAAATCAGTCAAAATGATTTACCTAGCTGACATGGGTCAGCTCAAATAGTTAAGCGATCTGATCAAAATATAATCTCACCAAGGGGCTAGGTAAGTTCGATCAGCAAAAGGGTCTACCAGGCTTGCCTTAGACACCATCAGAAGTGGCCAGGTAAGCAAGCTGCCAATTAAAAACCACTGATCTGATTTACCTTAGACACCAATTGATTTAATTAGTTTTAATTAGATCAACCTAGCAGTTCATGCTAGACCCTGTAGCCAAGAATCAAGTCCATCTTAGGTCTTGTTAAAGACATGGACTTGACCAACTACAACTATTGCAATTGATCTAGAGAATCCTTGACCTACTCTAAGATAACAATTGATTAGATTTAGTCAATTCTCTAGTTAAGTCTATTCTTTAATCTAATCCTAGGTCTAACCTAATTAATGGACCTAATCTCCGCTAACCCATTAAGACAATGCATTATGATTCGTGTCATAGGATCTTCATTTATAATCCTAGAACCTAATCAAACAACTTCTTAATTCTTAATTATATTTTGGGCTAATGGTTGGGGTTTGGCTTTTCGAAAATAATTTTTATGTTTATAAAATATTTTTATAGCATGGTTCTATCAATCAAGTTGCATGTTTGATTCATAATCAATATACAAGTAACATAAACATGAATCTACTTTAGATCTAATCTAAATACGTTCATATAATTGAAATAGTTTTAATAATAATCAATCATAAATCTTTCTAGATCAAATCTAACATATTTATAAAAGCTAAAATTAGATTAAAATATTTTTAATCAGATCATAATATTTTTTAGATTTAATTTAAAATTTTATGATCAATATTTTAGATCAATACTTACTAGGACAACCTATTCACTATAAGAAATAAACCTTATAGCAGGAGAACCTTATGGCAGTCCATGCAATCTAAAATATTTTATTTTTAGATTTAAAACTATTTTAAATCTATTAAATTATAAATAAAATTAGATCAAATCTAATAAATTTATGATTAGAGTCAGATCATCACGAAGTAGGACAACCTATTCACTGTAAGGGATAAACCTTACAGTAGGACAACCTTATGGCAGTTCATGAGATCTAAAATTTTTTTTAATTTTAAATTTAATAATTAGATTATAAATTAGATTTAATCTAAAAAATAATCTAATCATGCATAAAAATCATGTAATAACAACCTTGCTCTGATCCCAATTGAAGGAACCAGATCTAGGGTTTTATAGATAGATCTTGAAAGTTTTTTCAAGATCTTGTAGTGGAAGATTTAAATAAATCAAATATTTATTTAAATAAATATATAAATATCTAGATCTTAGATCTATTACATGATCAAGGTATGATATTAAATCAAAAATTAAAATCAAATAAAAAAATAAAAGGTTGATTAAATCAACCTAGATCTATAATACATCAAATACAGGTATGAAGTTAATAAATCAGATCTATTACCTGAGCAAGTTAGATGTTCTAACTTACTAATCCAAGATTGAGGATGAAGTCAAGAGCTGTACATGCATCTGATCTCTAGGAGTCATCCACATGAGCCTACGATCTCTGATCTGAAGTCTGATGCAGAAAATTAGCACAGCATGCTAGTACTGTGCTGATCCTTCTTCAATGATCGATCCGATGCTTCTTTTTTTAAAATTTGGATTTTTTAAAATATGAAAGGAAGATGAGAGTTTACTAATCTTAGACTCTCTCAAAAAACCTAAAAAAGAGGAGGAGATATTGAAAATAAAACAGCCCTAGAAGAAGACCCCCTTCTTCTTCTCTTTTCTCTCACCTAGACATCTAATTTGGTGCCTATAAAACCCCCATGCCCAAGGACCCTCTTTCTCTAATTTTTGCACACTCCAAATATCTCCCAGAGCTCTATATTTTATGAAAAAATTAGAATAAAATTCATCCAATAAATAGAGAAAAGGAGGAGTCCAAGTTAGATCAAAATCCTAGACTAGGAATATCCAAACATGGAAAGTTGTTGGGGCGCCCAACTCTTGGGTGCCTCCTCAATTATGGCATGGACCAACAAGAGAGGGTGCACAAAAAAGGAGATTATTTTCATAGAATAAGAGAAGAATTAATTAAAATAGGGGGTGGCACTCAAGGGAAGGTGTTTTGGTTAACAAGGATTCTATCTCATAGAATCCTAAGCAAAACTAACTCCTATTTTGACTTGGTCTTCCAACAAATTGTCTTATAAGAAAATGAGGAGAGAAAGAGAGCATGAGAAGCCATGGGAGTGGAGAATTTTCACGTAAGAAATAAAACAAAAAGGGCATGAGGTGTGAGGATTAAGTGGCACAAGTGATAGGGAGTCCTAGTCACACTTGGACTCCTATTTTGACTTGGTCAAACAAGATCTTTAACCAAATAAAATCAAGATTAAATCAATCCAATTAAATAAGACCATAATTTATTTAATAAATTAATTAAATTAGGTTAAATTAGATTCAATTTTGGTTTATTTTTTAATCAAATTAGAAAATTGGGTTAATCTGAGTCCTAGTTAGACTAGGACTAGTTCTTGCTTGCACTTGGCTTAGCCAATAAACCAATTGGACTTGATCCAATCAAGTCCAAATCAAATATAATTAAATTATATTTAATTAGACTTAATCTCAACCTATTGGCTTAATTAAATTAAGTCAATTAGCAATCCAATTGCTAATCGATCCTCCTGCAATACCTGCACTAGGTTAAACACCAATCGTATTGATTGTTTAACCCTAGAATAATTCTTAATCATTGATCAACTATCCAATCAGATCGTAAGCTCTAATATGTGTGACCTCATAGATCCAAACCTAAGCCAATAGCATAGAAATAAATTTTTGTACCAATCAAAGTGATCATCTAGCAATGATACTCGATGGCCGGATAGATCGAAGGTATAGAACACCATCCTTAGAACCCATACAGATATAGTTTCCATATAATTCATCCCCTTGACCACAATGCTCATAGGATACCTTAGACTTCAACTGTCAACTCTGATCAGGTTATCCATATTGTATTTCAAAATATCAAATCCATCTGATTGATTATCCTGGCCAAGGTTTTGCTATATTGAAATACAGTGATACATTCTTCTCCAACTCTTGGAGTGGTCAATTCCATCTTGATCACACTCTGACTTTGCAAGTACTTGACTGTGCCTAGAAGCCTTCCATTGTTGAATTAGAAATTTAATTAGTTCGGTACCAAAGTATAGTGAGTTACTTGCAAGTCACTGAGGTGATCTCAGGTCTAAGGGATACTTATACCTATATCCCATTACAGATATTCTCAATAGCAGAATGCTCTAGATTTGGTCACGTTCAATGATAATGTATCCATACATCTCATCTGTATGCCATATCAGTGTCTCCACATTTCTTGGTTAAGAGGATAATCAACCTATATGACATATAGCGACCTATGCTCGATAGACGCTGTTGTCCTAATTAATAGACCATCATTTGGACGTGAACAAATTAAGGACTAATCGATAAATCCTCTCTTTATTGAAACTAAACAGTCCTAAGGACTTCATCATAATAATGGAGTTCATTAGAAGATGTAAACTTATGATGAAAAAGATGCCAAAATAGTTTTATTAATTAATAAATTAATTATAATTATAAAATAGCTCAACCATCAATAGGTTAATGATTGGCTTTGGGACATAATTTTCAACAAGTAGTGTAAGCCATGCAGCAACACCTGGCCTCGATTCAGTTGGAGAGAACTTTACCGGAGTATTAGGATCTGGTGCTCGGACAGCCCACCTAGGCCAGTCATGTGGTGACTCCTAGAAAGAAGAAGTAAAGGATGGAGAGCCCTTATTCAAATCATGATTCCACTCCTGGAGGTTCCTTGCCTCCATTTTGCCAGAAGATCCTCGAGATCCATGATTGAGAGAATTTGGATCAAAGGTTCTAGAAAATGAATCAGCAAATCAAGGAACTCCGCCATGCTCCCCCTGCCAACAGTGACGATATCTGCACCGACCCTTCTTTCTCTTAAAGAATCATGCAGGAGTTGGTCTTGCGGAACTTCAAGCTTTCTCATTTTGAAAGCTACGATGGGACTACTATTTCAATCGACCACCTAGAAGCCTTTTGGACTATGATGCTGCTCCATGGTGCACCAAACACCATCCTGTGTCGGGCTTTCCTATCTACTCTGAAGGGAGCAGTAAGAAATTGGTACTCAACGCTTAAGCCGGGTATGATCTTCTTCTTCGATCAAATGAGCCATCAGTTCGCAGCTCATTTCGTCAGCAGCCAACATCCAAGGTGAGGTTAGGACTTTCTCATCATCATCAAGCAAAAAGAAGGAAAGTCCATCCGAGCTTACGTTAGTCACTTTGATGTTGCTGTACTAGAGGTCCGAAATCTACACCAATCTATTGCTATAGTTGTGTTAAAGAGCAATCTTTAGAAGAATGACCTTCTATACTCCTTGGAAAGGAAGTATCCTAGGAATTTTGTTAATATGCTAGCATGGGCTGAAGGTTACGCCCGAGCTAAGGAGGCCTTCAAAATAAAGGATGATGAGGCCACAAGAGAGCAGCAGGAAGGTGAATCCAGCAAGCCTACAGTTGAAGAAAAGTTGAGTAAAGCTCGATCACGTTCTAGAACTCCACCTGAGTATAGATGAGTCTGGACTCCTCCATGAGCTCATTGACATAGACACCTTGATAGAAGGGTACGACAGAACTCTTCCTCCAAAAGGTTCCACAACTATACCCCCCTCAATGCTCTGAAGACTCAAATGCTGATTGAGATCAAGGAGCAACTACCGAGGCTAGAAAGGATGCACACTCATCTTGACAAGTGCAATCCTAATAAATATTGCCTCTACCATCATGATCACAGTCACAATACTGATGAATGCATCCAGCTCCAAAATAAGATCGAGGAGCTCATTAGGCATGGTCAGCTTGATTGATTTCTATAATGTCGATTTGAGATAAGAAAAGATCGATCGAGGGCACTACCACAGCCAGAGCCACCAAGGAGGTAGAAGTAGCAAGGAAATCGACCCCCACTGAGCATCATCAATACTATCTCTAGGAGACTTCGATGAGAAGAGGCCAGCAAATCGGTAGATTTGGCTAAAAGATAGAGGATTGAAGAACCCATCACTTTCACTAAAGGAAATATGCAAGGGGTTCAATTTTCGCACAACAATACGGTTGTAGTTTCTTTAAATATTGCAGATGATGATGTACGCCATGTTCTTATCAATAATGGAAGCTCTATCGATATCTTTTTTTATGATGCATTTTTGAAAATGTCCATACCTGATAATCGATTAGGACCAATGAATATCCCATTGGTAGGCTTTACTGGTGATGCTATGCTAGTTGAAGAGATAATAACATTGACTGTGGCTGCTGGTCATTACCCAAGATAGTCTAAGGCTCAAGTGAATTTTTTGGTAGTGAAGGCCCAGTCTGCTTATAATGCAATTCTCGGCCAACCTAGTCTAAATGCACTCAGGACAGTAGTGTCAACTTATTATCTAAAAATGAAGTTTCCAACATGTTATTGAATTAGAGAGGTCAGGGGAGATTAAGTTCTGGCGAGGCATTGCTACTTAATTACTTTACAAGGGAGCAGACAATCAAATCCCTATCCAGTAGATGGGCTGGATGCCCATGATGACCTTACTAAAGAATGAGGGAAACCTATGGAGGATCTTATCTCAATTCCTTTAAATGATGGGAATGAAGAACATACTAAGCAGATTGGCTCCAACCTAGGAGGAGAGGTCCGAAAGTAGTTTGTCTTCTTTTTGCAAAAAAATGCAAATATTTTTACTTGGATCCCAGTAGGTATGCCTAAAATCGATGCTGAAGTTATGAAACATCATCTGTCTATTGATCCCAAATATTGGCCAGTGAAGAAAAAAATGTGAGGCTATGCTCCAAAGAGATAGAAGGTCATTATGGAAGAAGTTGACAAACTCCTCAATGCTGGATTCATCTGAGAGGTCTCTTATCCAAACTAGCTCTCCAACGTAGTCCTCATTAAGATGGCAAATGGCAAATGGAGAATTTGCATAGACTTCAAGAAGTAGAATTAAGCTTGCCCAAAAGATAGCTACCTTCTGTCCAAAATTGATCAACTAGTGGACGTGACTTCGGGCCATGAGCTCCTCATTTTCATGGATGCCTTCTTCAACTACAACCAAATCTGGATGGCACTAAAAAATGAGAAAAAAACTACTTTTATTACTAACCTAGTCTCTATTATTATAGGGTTATGCCCTTTTGACTTAAAAATGTAGATGCGAGCTACCAATGCCTGATGAACAAAATTTTCAAAGAGCAGATCGGCCGCAACATGGAGGTCTATGTAGAGGACATGCTTATCAAGAGCTATTTTTCAATAAATCATATTGCCAACCTTAAAAATACCTTCAGTATCCTTTGAAAGTTCAAGATGAAGTTGAATCCAACTAAGTGTGCCTTCAGAGTGATCTTGGAGAAGTTCCTTGGGTTCATGGTATCAAAACACAAAATTGAAGCAAATATGGAGAAGATCCGAGCCATTCGAAAGATGACTGTCCTAAAGTTAATAAAAGAAGTTCAGTGCCTAACGAAAAAGGTGGTAGTCCTGAATTACTTTATTTCAAGGTCAGTCGAGCGATGCATGCTCTTCTTTCAAATTCTCAAGCAGTCGAAGAACTTCTGTTGGACCCCTGTATGCTAGCAAGCATTTGAGGAGTTGAAAAACTACCTTAGCTCACCTCCATTATTGACCAAGCCCAAACTAGGAGAGGAGTTGTTTCTATACCCGGCAGTCTCCCCGTCGGCTCTTACGGCAGTCTTAGTTAAGAAAGAGGTGAAAGTGCAAAGGCCAATCTATTATATGAGCTAAATTTTGAGGGATGTTGAAACCAGGTATTCCAAGTTAGAAAAACTAACGTATGCTCTGTTGATTGTAGTTCGAAGGTTCTGACCTTATTTTCAGGGGCATAGTAGAGCGCTCCTCACTGATCAACTAATCAAGATAGTTCTTCATTGAATAGATGTCTCTGGAAGAATAGCAAAATAGACAATTGAGCTCATAGAGTTTGACATCAATTTCCATCCTTAGTCATCAATCAAAGCCCAAATATTGATAGATTTTATAGTGAAATGCACCATTCTGGATGAAGTTGAACTTAAGCAAAATGAGGTTGGTATTTCATGGTTGCAGCCAAACTCTTCTGAAGAAAGTGCAGACCTCCCTGAAGGCTTCTGGGCCTTATATGTGGATGGATCATCCAATGCTTCTAGTGCAGGCGCAAGTATAATTTTGGTTAATCTAGAAGGAGTCACTGCCGAATATGCATTACATTTTGAGTTTCCAGCTATAAATAATGGGGCAGAATATGAGGCCCTAATTTTGGGGTTGAAGATAGCCAAGGAGCTGGAAGTAGATTGACTCCAAGCTTATAATGACTCCCAATTGGTGGTAGGACAAGTCAGTAAAAATTATGAAGCTCGGGAGGAAAGCATGATGAAGTATCTGAAAAAGGTGAGGAGTTTGATATCGACCTTCAACAGTTTTAGCATTCAATAGATCTCAAGAGCAGAAAATACTAAGACCGACCTTTTGTCCAAGTTAGCCACACTATCCCCAAACGAACTATCAACAAAAGTTTTCTTTGAAGTTTTGAAATGTCCAAGTTGGAGGAACCACAGACTATGATGCAAATTGACCATAAGCCCAACTAGATTGATTTACTTGTTACTTATCTCAAAGATGGTGTTTTTCCTTGGAATTCGAAGGAAGCTCAAAAACTAAGAAATCAAGCTGTCCAATATGTTCTATATGAGAATAAGTTGTATAAAAGGTCATACTCTTTACGATTACTGAAATGCCTCCAACCTTCTAAAGCCAACTATGCTCTAAGGAAAGTGCATGAAGGAATATGTGGAAGTCATTTAGGGGCCAGATCTTTGTCTCACAAGCTACTTCGGTAGGGCTACTATTGGTTAACCATGCATCGAGACTCTGTGGAGTATGTCAGGAAATGCGACCGATGTCAAAGGAATGCAAATATCTAAAGACAACCTATCTTTGAACTTACACCCCTGAGCGTCCCAAGGCCATTCGGATAGTGGTGGTTGGACATACTCGGGTCCTTTCCTATGGCATCTAGATAGCAAAAGTTTCTCTTAGTAGTAATTGATTATTTTACCAAATGGATCAAAGCCAAACCTCTGATCAAAATCATTGAAGTTAAAGTATAGAACTTCATCTAAAGGTCAATAGTCTACAGATTCGACCTATCTCGGACTCTTATAATAGATAATGGGCGCTAGTTTGTGGGGATGAGATTTGCTGAGTTCTGCGAAGACCTAAACATCTCCCATAATTTTACATCAGTGGCTCATCCACGGGTAAATAAAGATGCCGAGGTAACCAATAGAACTTTGTTGCAAGGCATAAAGGCAAGGCTTGAAAGATTGAAGGAAACTTGGATCGATAAACTTTATCATGTACTCTAGGCTTACTGAACTATCCAAAGGTTGCCGACTGGGGAGACATCATTTGCTCTAGCTTTTGAAATAAAAGCAGTCATCTCGGTAGAGTTCAAACTTCCATCAGCATGGATCATGGCATTCAATGAGCAGAGAAATTCATAGGATCTTAGAGCCAACCTTGACTTGTTGGAAGAAAAATGAGAAGAGGTCCAAGTTCGGATGGTGGCCTACAAGCAGAAGATAGCTTGCTACTATAATTTCAGAGTTAGGAGCAAAGCATTAAAAGTGAGGGACTTGGTACTTCGATGAGCGGCTATCTCACAACCACAGAATTAAGGAAAGTTTGTCCCAAATTGGAAAGGCCCTTTACGAGATCAAGAAGATTGTTCGGCCTGGAACTTTTCACCTAAAAGAACTTGGAGGAGCTGAACTTCCATGACTGTGAAACTCAAAAGACTTATAAATGTACCATCAATAACTTCATTTTAATAAAATTTTCTAATTTTAATATCTTCGCCTTTGGTATAAGGATGTGATGATAGGGGATTGCCTTCCGAACTTAGTCAATAAACAAAATTAATCATGTTAAGAATAAGAGGAGAACCTCATCCTGACATGGATGAACACCTCCAATTATTTAAGATAGGAGGAGGGGAGAGGCCCTTACAATAATCCTTTTATGCCCCAATGATCTTGATAGGAACAAGAGGAGGACCTCGTCCTAATAAATGTAAAGGCCAACCATATCAAAAATAGGAGGAGAATCTTATCCTGATATAGATGAAGACCTCCAATTATTTAAGATAGAAGGAGGGGAGAGATCCTTACAACGGTCCTTTTGTATCCCAATGACCTTGTTAGGGATAGAAAAAAGTCCTATTCCTAACAAAGATAAAGGCCAACCATGTTAGGAACAGAAGGAGAATCTTGTCCTGATATAGATAAAGACCTTCGTTTATTTAAGATAGAAGGAGGGAAGAAGTCCTTATAATGATCTTTTTGTACCCCAATGACCTTGTTAAGGATAGGAGGAAGATCTTGCCTTAACAAAGATAAAGACCAACCGTGTCAAGAATAGGTGGAGAATCTCATCCTAATATGAATGAAGATCTTCGATTATTTAAGATAGAAGGAGAGGAGAGGCCCTTACAACAGTCTTTTTATGCCTCAATAATCTTATTAGGGATAGGAGGAAGACCTTGTCCTAACAAAGATAAAGGCCAATCGTGTCAGGAATAGGAGAAGAACCTCATCCTACTATGGATGAAAACCTTCAGTTATTTAAGATAGAAGAAGGAGAGAAGCCCTTACAATGGCCCTTTTATGCCCCAATGATCTTGTTAGGGATAGGAGAAAGATCTCGTCCTAACAGAAGTAAAGGCCAACTGTGTCAGGAGTAGCAGGAGAACCTCATCCTGATATGGATAAAGTCTCTGATTATTTAAGACAGAAGAAGAGGAGAGGCCTTTATAACGGCCCTTTTATTTTTCAATGATCTTGATAGGGATAGAAGGAGGACCTCATTCTAATAAAGGTAAAGGCCAATCATATCAGGAATAGATGGAGAACCTCATCCTAACATGGATAAAGACCTCTGATTATCTAAGATAGGAGGTAGATATTTTGTCAACAGCCATTCTGTCGAAAGATGAAGTGAAGAAAATAAAAAAATGAACAAGCATCAAATTCACACAAAACAAGAAGACAACTAAGGAAAACATCATTTCATTAAGGTTGAAGTTCATTACAAAATAAAGGTTCGTAAGACCAATTACAAAAAAAAAAAGAAAAGGGAGATGAGTCCTATTCGGGGTTGGACTTCGAACTGCCAGCTCTAGCCATCGTAAAAAAGAGTTTTAGACCTTCAATCTCCTCCTCGAGTCTTTGTCAAGCCGCTAAACTCTCCCTTAGCATCCTCTCCCACCTGCGTGACTCCTCCATCTTTCTTAGCCACTTCGTTAGAACTACAGATTCGACTTCAGTGTTCTTCATGATATCCTCCTGGTATGCTATTTGAATCTTCAATTCACGCAGCTTGGATTTATCTTTTTCGTGCATGGTGGACAGTCTCTCCGAAGTGCCTCTCAAAGAGAGAATCTCTTGTGAATCTCTACTTGAGCTAGCTTGAGCTCTATCCGATAATTGTTGCCAAAGTCGAGTAATCTCACCATCAGCCTTTCGGAGTTTATGTTGAAGGTTGGCAACTTGACCACACCAACCTCACCTATAATCATTATATGACTCTTCGGCTACTTGTAACTGACCCTGTAAATTGGAGAATCTATTCAACCAGTCCCAGCCATACTCAATCTAATTGGTGGACCATGCCGAACTTTCTTTGAGTATTTGAATCTTCTCTTGTGCAGCCTTCAACTTGATTTTCAGAGAACTTGCCTTGCCAGTCAAAGTCCAAGCTTTCTCATTGCTAAGCTTCTTCGTTCGTTCCAGTTCTTCAATCAAATAGCGCTTGTTATTGATATAATCCATGGAATCCTTCTTGTATACTTGGCGTAAGCGAGTAACCTCGATTGTCAACTTTGAACAACTTTTTCTCGATTTTTGAAGCTCATCTTTCATCTTTTTCAACTTCTTCTTTAAATGATGAACTTCTTTTTTCAAGTTTCTAACTATGGACCTTAGAGGAACACCCTGAGGTAGTGGCTCGACCTTGGCTGAAGACAATGGGTCATGGCTTTGATCAGTAGAAGGATTCTAAGCGACACACACACCATAGCACTAGTATAAAGAGAAGAAATATATTTTCATTACTCAAAATAGTTTGTGTACATAAAAAAAAAAGAAAAAAATACAATTATCAAAAGTTTTCGACCTCGGGGGGTGCAGCCGCAGACGAGGTCAATGCATTCTCCATGACCTTGGGTTTAGGAGTAGACTCGAGGATGGCAGCTGCAGGTTCAAAATCTTTGGAGATAGGATCGACGGTGGGGGAGGTAACATCAACATTGGAAGGACCTACTTTATTGTTAGGCTCATCTATCAGAAGATCGAGATCCACATCTAGAAAAGTTCTTTGCAACTCTCCTCATGTAGATCTCGAACCCCTCTAGGAAAGCTTTCCAAATGAAAGTGATCTTGATGTCCACCATAGCCTTGGAGGACTTGAAGGCTTCAACAGCCCACTCCCACTCAGCACAGACCTCCTCTTCAATCTTCTTCTTCTCTTCTGCAAGAGTCAAAGCAGCCTTCAGCCCTACTGCTGCTTCTTCTTTGTTCCGTAGCGTCTCCCGAAGGTGCTCAACTTCTATAGATTGAACCTTCGAGGCCACCTTCAAACAATCGACCTTAGCTCAAACCTTTTGAATCTTTGCCTGGGCCTCACAGAGAGCTTTGGAAGCCTTGACCTGGCAAAGATTTGCTACCTTCAAGTGGGCAAATAGGTAATGCCCCAACTACAGAATAGAAATCAAGTCAGAACTTTAAAAGTATACTCTTCATTCAAATAAGTTTGAAAAAGTTGGTTACCTCAAGGTAGGCGACGAAGGACTCATTGAACCTCTCAGCATTCTCCTTCTGGACCATCCTATCAACAATGTGTAGGAGGATGCTCTCCTTCATTAGAGATTGGACAACTTTCCAATCATCTAAAGAATCCTGCACCAAGCCGAAGCTCTCGTCGCTAGAGCGCCTCACCTTCCTCTTGATCTTTTTGGCAATAGCATTTTTCTATTTCTTCTTCCTCTTCTCTGCAACTTTTCCCTACTCAAGAGGTGCATGGGGAGCAACTTCATCAGGCATGGTTGGACTCGGTGCTGCTGCATTGATTTCTAGGGTAGGTGCTACCTGGATCGATATGGTCGGACTTAATCTCTTTGGACAAGCAATTTCATTCTTTTAGAGTCATTCCTATGATAAAAATAGTTAAAGTCAGAAGAAAGAATAATGCATGATTGACTAGTCAAAGAGCACTACCTGTCGGATCAAGATGACTAAGATCGAGGTTGAACAAGATCTAATCATCCAGGAGTCCGAAAACCAGAGGAGCATAGTAGTTCTTCAATTTGTCGACTGAGTCTCGATCTTCTTTCTCTAACTCATGAGTTCGGCAGACTGAATCTCTCATGTCCCCCCAGGGAGAAAGTCCTAACTCTAAGGAGGGACACGAAATGAAGAAGAATTTCTCCTTTCAGTTGTGAATGAAAGAAGGAGCATCCTTAAGCAACCCCTTTTTGCCGAATTGGAAAGAGACATGCCACCAATCTTTGATGGTGGGATGATGTTTGAAAGTGAAGAAGTTGTGAAATAGAGAGATGGTAAGTTGGATATCGGCCATGATACAGAAAGAAAGAAATCTTACGACAAACCTAAAGTATTTCGACACCATGGAAGCAAAGAAGATATTTAAAAACCTAAACAAGACTACCACAAAAAAAGGGATTGGAAGCCAAACTATAGTGCGAAAGGCCTTGGTATATAAGAAAATGTGGCCTAAAGGAGGGGAGCAAGCTCGGTCACTGGGACTAGGTAGTTCGAGCACATATTCAGAAGGGATCCTGAACTAGATTCTGATTAAAGAAAAGTCTTCATGTTGAAATTTACAAGGAATGGTATCAAGAATGAAAGGAGGTCAAAATGCTTCTACGGGTTTGGTGTCTTTATAGGATGGATCCATCAGTGCCAAATAGGCCAAACTTTCAAAACAAGTTGATCAAGATTCTTTGGCGGACATATGGATCAAACTAAGTTAGAAAAAATTCTCAAAAAATCAAGAAAAATAAGATTTAAGACTTTTTTGAAGAAATCAAATGGATGAAGATGTAAAAGATGCAGGAATAATCAAAAGAAGGTTTTTAGAACTAACCTAAATTGATTGATAAGAGTGGAGAGACGGCGAGCTTGATTAAAATCAAGTGAGAGAATGCTTGGGATTGGAGAAAATGGTGGAAGAAGCCAGAACTCTTGAGTAGGAGGAAGATGAAAACTAGAGGAAGAGGGAGAAGATCTCGATCAAAATGAGATCCTGGAGGACGAAGATGAGCTTAAATATCCCAAAGAGCTCGAGATAGTTATGATTGCAGGTCTCCTCTAGCCGAGCTTTGATTTACACATGTTCCACTCATCATAGCAGAGGGTTGATAGCTGATAGATCATTAATTGCACCATACTTTGGATAGAGCTTCGATGAGAGTTTTGACAAATTATCTTTTCAGGTCACCTTGTTTTGAAAAAGCTTCGGCGCTAGTGCAGTAAATGCTAAAACTTTCCATCCAACAAATGCAAAAAATTAGAAAAGAATTTTGACAGTCACCATTCTTTATACTCCCTTCTTTCGAACTTTAAACTCGAGAGTAGGGAGACTTTTGTTGGGGTTAAATCTACTCCTGCCGAAGTTCAACCTAGTACTTGATCCCAAGGTAGTGCCACGATGGTCAATCTTCAACTTGTTTGCTGATCCTCTAGATTGCATAAATAAATTCTAGAGCCCACAAAAGCATTACAGCCCTCACCCAAATGAGCTTGAATGTTAAAAGTGATTATTTCCCACTTGATAATAAAGCTTGAGTAGCAGAATCCAATCAATCTGACTCTATGATAAGTTGTGAAGGTAGCCAAATTCTCCTAGTATAAGCAGCTAGCTCTAGTCGAACATCTTTTGGATGAGCTTGAATAGTGAAAGCGGTCGTCTAAGCAAGTGACTAAGCATTCAATCCCTACATAGCCTGGTTTGGCCAATCTTGAAGCCAACCGAACTCCTTCCCAATCAGATCTCTTTCAAGCCAAGTCTTACCATCATAGATTAAATCTTATGGTAGAAATCATAGACTGGCAGAGCTTCCCCCTAGACGAACTCCTATGCCTTATTGAGAGTGGCAGATCTCGGCCCTGTTGAATCTGGAATCTTGAGTGCACAAGTCAGGATAGATGAAAGGACCTCATCTCCAAATCATTCATACAGCCCATCTTGAAGTCTCTAGTTGAGTTCCTTCCAGCTACCAAATGGGCTCCTTCCAGCCAAAATCCTTCTAGTTGCCCAACGGGCCCCCTCTAGTCAAACTTTCTCTTTTGGTCGAACTCCTTATGATCGTCCAGAAGGACCTCATCATCTATGCAAATTTAGCTCCTAACTCAACACAAACCAACCTACATGCAGATGATCTTAAAGAAATCTAAACTTCTCTAGAACTATCATGATTTGAAGCTCTTCATTATCAATATCTACTCCATCCAAACTTCAGCTATTAAATCTCAATAGACTGGCATGTCATTACAATGGACACCACCCTCCATAACAAGCTCCAAGTGGCCTCGAATGGCCCACTATCAGGTAGTTATGGCTATCACCAGTAGTTTGTTAGAAACTCTATCTATATAAGAGATCCTCCAGATATGTTTTCTCTCTAAGCTCTAAATTTTGATTCAATTTTTTTGAGTTCTTCATTTCTGCTGGCCAGAAGAGCTGATTTGATCATTGAAGGATCCTACCAGAGCCATCCCCCAACTCTAGTTAGGACATATCTTGTAGGTCACCGACGACGACCTCGTCTTCTCCAGCTCTAGCCTAGTTTAAACATTGACTAGATTCTGTATCAATAAAATTAAAACTAGTGACATCTAATGTTACCTTGTTGGGTGAACTATTTACCCTACAAATGATCTGACAGCACTTCGAGGATTTGATGCTAGTTGTGCACATGCCTAGCCTCTACCGAAGTCCACTTAGGTCAGATCTGGAAGTCCTCTCCTACTAGATCTAATCTCAGAAGATTAGATCTAAAAACTTTTGGTGTGACTTCAAAGATGATCTCCGATAGCAGCCTATCCGTCACACGAACTGAAACTGCTTTGCCTAATCTTTGCGCCTGCAGGACCTTAACCTTTCTATACTATTTCACCCAACTCCTAGGTTGTGGAGAAGCGGGAGAAGATCAGAGGGATGAGGTCTGGAGATGGAGGGAGTAGCAGCCTTTGGGCATGGGATAATAGGAATGCCAAACACTTTGGCATTGGGTTTATTTATGGACAAACCCTGGAGTCCCTTAGCATCTAACTTTGAATAGGTCAAAGCCAAGATGCAAAAGGACTCTTACATGATTTCCACACTAAAAGCACATTTAATTCTGATTTTGTCACAAAATCAGAGCAAAATTGGCATCACAAATTTTAGATAAGAGAAGATTTGTGCCAAGGGTTTTGTCTCCTATAGTTTTGATCTAATAAAAAACTTTTGACCTAGTCAAATCCTATTTGAATGGGGTCTCCACCTTTATCCATATGAGGCACATGGCCAAAAGGGATGTGCGCCCATCCTTCCTCATGAAACATCTAGGGGCATGTGCCCATAGAAATTCTCCAGGGGGCGCATGCTCCACTCCCTTCTTTCCTGCAAAGATGGGTTAAGACAACCCTTGTCTAGTTTCCATCTTATAGGATTTAAGACAAGCCCATTTCTTTTTGGATAAGCCTTGATCAGGCCCGGACAAGCTCCAGCCAGACCAGGATAAACCCATACAGGATTCTTGAATGAGCCAAATTTAATTTGACTCAGTCAAGATGAACCAAAAAGTTAACGAAAGGAGAAAGTCAGGCTCAATCGTATGCTAGCATGATTTTCTTGATCCTGATCGGATCAGATCCAAATCAATCAAATTAGATTAGCCTAATTGATGACATCCAGACCCAAACCCTTGCTTGTGTGATCCAGTTAGATTTAGTTTTGTATAGTAATGAGACATGTCGTGATCTCCATCATCGACATTATCGAAATATCTTTTGATGGATCAGAACTCTTCTGGTTCATCCAATTAAAATCATTGATCATCAAGATAATTCTAATTGATCCCAAAATCTACTAGTGACACCTAGCAGTATATGGTGACAATCCATCAGAATCGAATACGAGCCTCTCGGTGTAGCTACCTATGTAATTGGATTCTTCTATCATGAGCCCTGATAGGATCAAGGTCAAAATGAACTCATCAGACCTAATACCTATCATATGAATAAATCATTCAATTCGAGTCTGATGTAAAATCTTAATAGAAACTCCTTTCTATTAATTTACACTGCCATGGCCATGGACTTAAGGACTCGATCTCATGATCATCATAGTGCTACTCCTTCTCTATCGAGGTTAATAGATCCTCTATTAGTACAATCCAATTTCTATAATGAACATGCTATAGCCAACATACACCTCTAGATTTTGAGCAGTTAGGAGACTGAGTTATGGTATATCCAAACTATAACATACTCAAGATGAACTGTCGATGCATCTCAGGTCAAAGAATCAGACACACAACTACAACATCGAGCTAATCATCGACGAGAAGATAGACTACCTTATGATTGCTCGAGGTGGTCACACTCAGTGCCCTTTTTCTTAATGATGAGTGCTAATTTATAGCTATGGCAAGTGCACCAGTTGATCAAGCAATAAAGTGAATGAGTAGAGTATCATCCCTAGAGGATTGGAAAATAAGTACTGAAAAGCTCTTTCCTATGCTTTATTTAGAAGATCGATTTATGAGAATAAGAAATTAAAAAAAATAAAAAAATAATTAAAAGTTTTTAATTAAATAGAGAGAGTGTAAATTATTAGGGTTTTAAATTCAAGAGCAATGGATTACTAAGGCAATCAGTTCACCAACTCAATCAATACAATATTCAGGTTTTTAGATTAATTTTATTTCATGTGATGGTGGAGTCTCCTAATTTATTCACTATCCTTTGGTCCAGGCATAGCAAATCTATTAATATTTATTAATTACCCTTTGGTCCAGGTGTAACTTAAATAAATACTAATGCATTAGGTTTTGTGAAACCCTCTAATTAGAATACGATGCGTTAAAGCGCACTAAAATTTCTGCATGCATATGAATTCTAATTTGATTCATAATACAAGGTATATAATCAAGAAGCATTAACATAGATGTACTTGATCCGTAACATCTATGTTCATCAGATCAATTAGAAGATGGCTAGTAATCTAAAAGCATTAAGATCAGATTTATATACTCCTCATGAATAAAATTTAAAAATAAGTCATACTGAATATTGCATCAAAAGAGTGGCTACACCTTAGCCTTAGTAAAATAAAATTTAGTTCATGATAACAAATTCAAAAACAGCAAATAAAATAAAAAGCATGAAGAAATTAGACTGTTTGATTGCTGAAATTGATTATCTGCTGCTCTTGATGTGGAGAACTTGGCGAAGAAGAAGAGGCTCCTTGATGTCTTGATCGTTGAAGAAAAATCAAAAAAAAAACCCTTTTGATTTTCTCACAAATCACTTTTTTTTATCTCTCTCCTCTCTCTCTCTCTTTCTCTCTTTCTCCCTCTCTCTTTCTCCCCGTCTCTCTCTTTGTCTCTCTCTAATTCTTTCTCCCCATCTCTCTCTTTGTCTTTTTTTTTTTCGTGGCAACAGGCTTTTTTTTTTTCATAGATGAAGTGTTTGATTCCCCTTAAAATCCATTTAGGACTCCTAAATCAACTCAAATTGAGATCTGAGTAATTTTGCCCGTTAGATCTTGATCAAATGGTACAAAAACCACTCAAAAACCCCTTAAAATAACCCAGATCAAGTCGGATTTAATCCCAGCCGTTGGATCGACCGTTGGATCAAATTTGGGCCGTCCGATCGCGTTGAAATAAGCCTTCAGACCTTTAGTTTTATGTCGGAATGAATATCGGCCATTGGATCTCGATCGGGAGCTGCGGATGCCATCCATCAGCGCCTTCTTCTCGTCCGTCCGATCAAGCTTCAGTGAAAACCGCCCGTTGGATCAGCCAGAATTCCCAAATTGCCCTCCATGGACCGTGCGCGAGCCCGGTGTTGCATGGACCGCCGCGTTCTTCAGCCAATCAGCACGCGCTTTAAGCTATGAAATTCCCGAATTACCCTTCAGATGGTCCACCGTGCGCCGCGAAAAATGCTGACGTCATTCTGACGTCAGCGTTGCGTCAGTTTTTTTTTTTTTTTTTTTTTGAAATTCGATTCTAGGCTCGTTTGAAGTTCGTTTTGCTTGAAATTTTTTTCATCTGAACCAGAAAAATGAGATCGTCACATTGGTGGCCTTCTTTCCTACATAAGATTAATAAAAGTATCAATTTCTAATAAAATAGATTAATTTATTTTATAATTTAATACTTTTATTAGTATATTTTTACCACTTATCACACCCCCCAACTTAGTCATTGCTAGTCCCTTAGCAATATTTTATTTAATACCATATTTCAATAAGATTATCCATCATAAAGATAAAATCTATGATTAAAGGTTAAAAAGTTTAGAAAATACTGCTAACTAAGCATTGAGCTTCATAAGCAAATTTTTCAGTCAATATAATTAAAAACTTTCTTAGAGTACATCAAGATCTATAGCACTTGTGTTCGTGATGACTAACTTTAGCATTTTAGTATTAAATGAAAAGAATAAAAGTATCCTCTCTTATCACCTATTTTGGTCAATTTTCTATACATTCTCAATTTTATACTCATGAATTAAGGTAGCTTTCACACTGCCTTTTCTTTTTTTTTTTTTTTCTTTTTTTTTTTTTTTTTTTTTACTGTGCTAAGCATCCTGGCCTTCCCTTCACTGTTTTACGTAAATTTTCACACTTGACCTAGGTGCAGAGATCCAGTTACTAGGCTTTGGACAATCCACATATACTCTATCTTTTGCACTTTATTTATAGGCAGGTAGCTCTTTCCTTAAATTCAAGTTTCTTTGATTAGAATGTATATTAATTATCAATTTTCAGTGATAATTAAATCCTCAGTTGACCTTATAATCAATACCTACTTTGCCTTGTTAGTGTGCATGTGCAATAAAAAGTGCTAATAATCTTTTAATGACCTAAGTAGGCTGCTAAAAGTTGACCAACTAATCTACTTCTTTAACTCATTACATTTATTAGCAAATAATTCTATCTTTTATCACTTATCCAGTTTATCTTGCTCAAGATTTTCTTCTTGACACATGATTTTTTTTTTTTATTAATTATTGTTCTACATTGTCTTAAAGGAGAGAAAAATAAAGGATGTAATAAAGGATAGGAAGGAATACACCTGATTTTATTCAGTCTGATTCTTTGGAGCTTTGAAATTTTGCTTGAGTTCTCATTGATTTTTCTACAAAATTGAAAATACACACCAAAGCAGTAAAAGAGCAACAATAAATTACTGAAAAATGAAAGTAAAGAAAAATGATCAAAACTAAAAAGAAAAAAAACAACCTATCTAGTAGTTCTGATTTATAGTATTCAGCTTGACTTTCTTTAAGTTCTAAAGTGGATCAATCCGGTGCCACTTTAATTGGAATACTTTCATGTTTGATCGAATCCTCTTTCAATTTGACATTGCTTGCTTTTGTAGTCTCAAACCTATTTTCTACAGAATTTTTATATAATAGATTGTCAATAATATCAATTAGAAAATAAGTTTGATTATCATCAGTTTGTTTAGTATCTTTGAAAACATTAAAAGTAACTTGTTCATCTTGGACTCTAAGAATTAATTTTCCTTATTGAACATCTATTAAAGCTCCTCCAGTAGCTAAAAAGGGTCTCCCTAAAATAAGAGGTACATTATAATCTTCTTCCACATCAAGAACAATAAAATCAATAGGAAAAATAAACTTATTTACCATTACCAAGATATCCTCCACTATACCTCTTGGATATTTAATGGATCTGTCGGCTAATTGAAGAGTAATAGTGGTAGGCTTTGGTTCTCCTAGACCCAGCTTTCTGAAAATAGAAAAAGGCATGAGATTTATGCTTGCTCCTAAATCACATAAAACTTTATCAAAACTACAATCACCAATAATGCAGGGGATAGTAAAACTTCCTGGATCTTTTAACTTCTATGGTAATTTATTTTGAAGTATTGCTGAGCATTCTTCATTCAAATTTATTCTCTCATGCTCCTTCAGCTTTTTCTTATTTGTTATGATTTCTTTGAGAAACTTGGCATACCGGGGCATTTGAGTAATAGCATCTACAAAAGGAATTTTAATATGTAAATTCTTTAAAATTTTGAAAAAGTTAGAAAATTTCTTATCTGGATGTTGTATTTGTCTCTCTGGGAATGGTAGTGACGGCACGTAGGGCTTCACATTTGGATCAGCAAATCATATACCTGGAGATCATCCATCTGCTAGTTGTTTTGGTGACTGACGAGTTTGAGTTGATGGTTCCTTATTTGTAGTTGGCTCTTCAGTCTCTTTCTTCTGATGTAGCTCCTCCAGCTTTGTACCACTTCTTAGGGTGATAGCATTGACTTGCTCGCTTGGATTTGTCTCCGTATTGCTTGGCAAGGATCCTTGCGGTCTCTCGGAGATTATCTTAGCCATTTGACCTATTTGCATCTCCAAGTTTCGAATTGCTGCTGTTTGGTCTTGCCTAAGTTTGGCTTCCAAATTTTTTATAGTTGCTTCTTGGTTTTGCATAAATTTGACCATCAGCTCTTCTATATTGGACTTCTTTTCAGGTACTTGGAATCCCGGGGGTGGCTGTTGTGCTGCATTTTGATTGCTCCATGAGAAATTTGGGTGCTGCCTCCACCCTTGATTGTATGTGTTGGAGTAGGGATTGTTTTGTTGCAGCCTGAAAAAATTACTAATATAATTAGCTGTATCAGTTGTTTTGGCAAAAAGATTACCTGTCTGGCAATTGCTCGTATCGTATCCTCCTCCACACAGGTCACAAGTCATGCTCTGAACATGCATAGCTGTTCCCTTTAAGTTGTTGACTTCGGCTCTAAGGGCTGCAATTTCAGCTAGTAAAGTTGGCACGCAATCTACTCCCTGCACAGCTACTAGTCTTTTTGGCATCATGCGCTCTATCTGCCATTGATAGCTATTTGATGCCATCTCATCGATCAGATCGAAGGCTTCTTCCTCCATTTTTCGATTAATGGTTCCTCTTACTGCTGCATCAATCATAGATCGATTATTAGGAGATAAACCATTATAGAAAGTTTGTACCTGAAGCCATACGGGTAGTTGATGATGTGGACATCTCCTCAGCAGTTTCTTGAAATGCTCCCAAGCCTCATATAGTGTCTCCATGTCCATCTGCATAAAAGAAGTGATATCGTTGCGCATCTTAGCAGTTTTGGAAGGTGGAAAGTACTTGGCTAAGAATTTTTGGACCAGAACATCCCAAGTTGTGATAGAACCTATAGGAAGAGAATGAAGCCAATTTTTAGCTTTATCCCATAAAGAGAAAGGAAATAACCTTAATCTAATAGCATCATTCGACACCCTATTAATTTTAAAAGTATCACAAAGTTCAAGAAAATTAGAAATATGGGCATTTGGATCATCATGCATGTGTCCACTGAATTGGACAGTTGATTGAATCATCTAGATCATCGCCGATTTTATTTCGAAGTTGTTTCCTCGTACAGGCGGTCTCCTGATGCTCGAAGCTACATCGGCTACAGATGGTGTGATGTAATCATTTAATGGACGATGTACTGGTCGAATAGCTTCATGCTGTCCTTCAGTCGCCATATCTAATCCTAGATTGATGTCGTTAGGATCTTCAGCTGCCATGTTTCTCTCTTATTGTAGTCTTCTAATAGTTCTTTCAATTTCTAGATCTAGAGGTAGTAAGTTACTATTTCCAGTACGTGTCATGCACTAAAAAATTTTTTTTTTATAGTAATAAAAATTAAAAATAAATTTCTAAAGTAAAGCTAGGATCAAAATTTTAATATTAGTTTAGACACAATCCCCGACAACGGCGCCAAAAACTTGATGCGTGCTAATTTATAGCTATGGCAAGTGCACCAGTCGATCAAGTAATAAAGTGAATGAGTAGAGTATCGTCCCTAGAGGATTGGAAAACAAGTACTGAAAAGCTCTTTCCTATGCTTTATTTAGAAAATTGATTTATGAGAATAAGAAATTAAAAAAGATAAAAAAATAATTAAAAGTTTTTAATTAAATAGAGGAGTGTAAATTATTAGGGTTTTAAATTAAGAGCAATGGATTACTAAGGCAATCGGTTCACCAACTCAGTCAATACAATATTTAGATTTTTAGATTAATTTTATTTCATGTGACGGTGGAGTCTCCTAATTTATTCACTATCCCTTTGGTCAGGCATAGCAAAATTATTAATATTTATTAATTACCTTTTGGTCCAGGAGTAATTTAAATAAATATTAATGCATTAAGGTTTTGTGAAACCCTCTAATTAAAATACGCTGCATCCAAAGCACACTAAAATTCCCGCATGCATATGAATTCTAATTTGATTCATAATACAAGGTATAAATCAAGAAGCAATAACATAGATGTACTTGGTCCATAACATCTATGTTCATCAGATCAATTAGAAGATGGCCAGTAATCTAAAAGCATTAAGGATCAGATTTATATACTCCTAATGAATAAAATTTAAAAATAAGTCATACTGAATATTGCATCAAAAGAGTGGCTACACCTTAGCCTTAGTAAAATAAAATTTAGTTCATGATAACAAATTCAAAAACAACAAATAAAATAAAAAGCATGAAGAAATTAGACTGTTTGATTGCTGAAATTGATTATCTGCTACTCTTGATGTGGAGAACTTGGCGAAGAAGAAGAGGCTCCTTGATGTCTTGATCGTTGAAGAAAAATAAAAAAAAAAACCCTTTTGATTTTCTCACAAATCAATTTTTTTTATCTCTCTCCTCTCTCTTTCTCTCTCTCTCTTTCTCCCTCTCTCTTTCTCCCGTCTCTCTTTATCTCTCTCTAATTCTTTCTCCCCGTCTCTCTCTTTGTCTTTTTTTTTTTTCACGGCAACAGACTATTTTTTTTATATATAGATGAAGTGTTTGATTCCCCTTAAAATCCGTTTAGGACTCCTAAATCAACTCAAATTAAGATCTGAGTAATTCTGTCCGTTAGATCTTGATCAAACGATCCAAAAACCACTCAAAAATCCCTTAAAATAATCCAGATCAAGTCGGATTTAATCCCAGCCATTGGATCGACCGTTGGATCAAATCTGGGCCGTCCGATCGCATTGAAATAAGCCTTCAGACCTTTAGTTTTATGTCGGGATGAATCTCAGCCGTTGGATCTCGATCGGGAGCTGCGGATGCCGTCCATTAGCGCCTTCTTCTCATCCGTCCGATCAAGCTTCAGTGAAAATCGTCCGTTGGATCAGCCAGAATTTCCAAATTGCCCTCCGTGGATCGTGCGCGAGCTCGGTGTTGCATGGACCGCCGCATTTTTCAACCAATCAGCACGTGCTTTAAGCTATGAAATTCCCGAATTACCCTTCAGATGGTCCACCGTGCGCCGCGAAAAATGCTGACGTCATCCTGACGTTAGCGTTGCGTCGGCATTTTTTTTTTTTTTTTTTTGAAATTCAATTCTGGGCTCGTTTGAAGTCCGTTTTGCCTGAAATTTTTTTTATCTGAATTAGAAAAATGAGATCTTCACATTGATAGCTTTCTTACCTATATAAGATTAATAAAAGTATTAATTTCTAATAAAATAGATTAATTTATTTTATAATTTAATACTTTTATTTGTATATTTTTACCACTTATCACTTAACAAGTACCTATACTCTCGCTCTGGTATCTTCACACCATAGGCTCAAGATTTATCTATTTTAAGAAAGTGATCATACACTGATCATTCAGATCGATCATCATCCTCATGATGATCTTATGATCGAGAGCAGTTTATGAGTTAATTATGATAACACATCTTAAATTTTAAACTCTTGAAAATATGCGTTATCATGCCTATTAACTCAAAAGATGTATCACAGACATTTTAAATACATAATATAATAGAAAATAATCCTTTTATTAGTTTAAGTCAAAATTATAAAAGTATTTTTAGAAAGTATTTTACAAGTGTCGGCCAATCTGGCTTCTAGGGAACTCATCTAACAACATGGGCTAAGGAAAGTGAGATCCTTCGTAAGGAGAAGGAAAGAAGAGGCCTTATAAAGAAGATCGTAAAGCAGAAAACACTAGGGGAAATAGCAGTCCCCAAAAATAGTAGAGGATGAAGAGTTCCTAGTGCCGCTTCAATGATTACACTCCATTCTCTGTCCCGCACTCTCAGATCTTGAGGGAGATCGAGGACAAGGACTATTTACATTGGCCACAGTCGATAACGTCCCAACCACATAAAAGGGATCGAGAAAAGTATTACCAATTTCATCAGAACCATAGCCACGACACCGAGGAGTGCCAGTAGCTGAAAGATGAGATCAAAGTCTCATCTACAGGGGATACCTCAAAAAATTTATCCAGGATGTGGTAAAATTCTTGATGGAAGAGTCACGTTGAGATATGATCGATGTGAAGGCAACCATGGCTGTCTTCCAATGACTGATGCAATCAGCATGATCTCGAGCACCTTTGGAGGCTGGGGGGCCAAAGATGGGGAGGAAGCCGAAGATTCTACTTAGAAAAAGGCCAACGACTAGGGAAGCAAACATCTCCCTTAATGATAATTATTTTTTCTTTTTAATGGAGATGTAGGCAAAGTTCATACTCCTCATATTAACACCATTGTAGAATTATGATATGAAAGTAATGGAAGCTCTGCCAATATTTTATTTCATGGTACTTTCTAATGAATAAAGCTGCTCAAGGAATGACTTAGACAGGTCGAAAAGTTGCCAGTTGGAATCTCAAGCATCTCTGTGATGGCTGAAGGTGAAGTGGAGCCATTTGTGACTACAAGGAAATTAGCTTAACAAACTATTGCACTCCTCAAGGTCCTCATGATCTAAATACCCTCGGCATGTGATATGATCTTAGGGCGACCTGGAGCAGCTGCACCAAAAGCAACAATCTCAACACACTACCCACTTGTCCAAATTTTGATCGCGAACATGGTCAAAAGGTTAAGAGAAAATTAGGTACTAGTTAGATATTGCTTCATAGTCCCAATCCATGGAAATAAGCCTCCAAGTAAACTCTACCAATCAAGGGGATAGACTTAAGAAGAGATGAAATCAAAAGCCAAAGTGAACCAACAACAAAGTTTGTTCAGGTAGAACTCAAGAATGATCCAAACTGATTCATAGGGATCGAGCGTAGGTTGCCTAAAAACCTTAAAAAATGGCTGATCAGATATCCTCGGGCAAAAAATTGATGTGCTCACAACCAAACTAGATCAATACTTATGGAGATGAAAAGCCAACATCTTGAAGTGGTGTTGGTGCCTAAGCTTCGTGCACACCGCGACCATGAAAGTAGTCATTAGTAGCTTGTCATGGAAGCAGATCGGTCTGCCATCGAACAAAATAAAACTTTCAGCAAATTCATAATGCCGCCAAACTAGGAATCATCTTCAACAAGATTCAAGGACACCAGAAGATTGGCAATCTCTTGAGGTGCGAGGCACATGCTCAGAAGTTAAATCGATGAGGGTTAACTCTTCAGGAATCCTACATGGCCACATACAAAACCTTGCTTGATGGTTCACATGTGTCAGCTGTGATCTAATTTTGGATATCTCTCCAAAGGAAGCCTATCAAGACAAAAGCAACCACACAATAACAAGCATGCATTGAGCTAAACAAACAAAGAACTTTTCATTCATAGAATCTGTACAAGTTCATTACCAAAAGGCATTTGTTTAAAGCCTGTTACAACCAAAGTGAATGCAATGCAAGTTCAAGCCCCAAAGTGGGGGTACCCCCAGAGTGCAGACTCAGGCAGTTCCTCTAGGTGGGGTCTCGAGACTAGCTGCAGAACTCCCATGCGAGGGACGATGATGGTGCAGCTCCATAGTGAGCAGGGATGCATTTGCCTTTATGACACACCTCCAAGGAGGGCCGTAAAGCCACACCCTCTAGGGAGTAGAGCAATCCTCTAAAGAGGACTAAGACCCCTTCGAGGAGTGTAGCACTGAAGGAACCTCCAGTGACCACTACTCCAACTCTATCGCCAGTGCGGCAATATTTTTTAATACCTCCCATACCAAATCTGGGTTCTTAGCATGATGCTTTCTAAAAGTCCCCTACAACTAACTGCGTCTCCATCAAGGCCCACACTAGTAGAGGAAGATGTTTGTGCTCTCGCAGCTATGGACCAAGCAGCATAACCATGACATTTCTAGGAAAGCGATGGAAACCAATCTTAGGTGGACGAACTCTCTCTTATAAAGACTCTGGGCTTGGGCACCTTCACTGCGACCCTCTCATAGCATGACAAATGTCACTATAAGAGAGGTCTCACAGATTGTTCTCCTGGGGATAAAGGGACCATACCTCCTTTCTAGCGGGCTATCACTATCGGGAAGTAGCACACATTGAATGATCTAGGGAGTACAACCCTCAAATGGTTAGTATTCTGGAAATCCCCAACAACGAGGATGGCAACGTGCCAAGCATGATCTCAAGGTGTTCAAACAAAGATTAAGCTACAACAGTGGTGTCAAAAGACCAGTTCATCGAAAACACCTCACACATGACTAAGTCCTTAGAATTGCTGATCAGTGATGTACTGATCGCAAGCAGATAACCTTGACCCAAGTAAGGACCTTTGCAGACCAACATATATCAGCTGATGCCTTTGGATTGCACTTTAGAATCTCCTCAATGATAGATGGTAGGTCAATGGGAATGATCGATGACGATAGCTGTTGAAGTAGGATAGAAGGAGACATCAATCGGACCTCGTGGGTTCTCATTAGGTCCCATGAGAACACCAGACACCCTTTAGGTTTGACCTAAAGTTGAAAGTCTGGGCAAGCTTGGCATATATGTGCGATCGTGGATACAAAAACAACCATCAACATTCCACAACTAAAGCATTGTGACTCAAAATAAGCACAAAAAACTAATTTTATTTATTTATTTACAGTGGAGGGTGCCGAAAGAAAGGCACTGAGTATAAAGGGTTGGAGGGATGAGTTTTCAGTCCTCATTTGAAGAGAATGCCTTAACCTCCTCATTGTTGCTGCCTAGACAAAGGTGACAGATATCTAGCTGCAACATCATATACCCTAGGTGGGCTTTACATTCTTCAAAGCCCTAGATGTAGGCAGAGGTGGCCGTGTCGACAACCTCCTCCTTGAACATCATCGAGGACTTGAAGTTCTCAACATAGGGCTCCTAAATCTCGGCAAAGATCCACAAGAAGGAACCCCAGTACCTCTGGGAAAGGGAGGAGCCAATCCAAGTTTGGTAGGAGCAACCAGACCCTAACTTGCTTGAGGTAGTGGAGCCTGGGGAGGCTTCGAAGCGTGGACACATGGCTCTGATAAGAAACCTCTAGCCTGCTAAACTCCTTATGGGTGGCTCTACCTTCTATTTTGTGATGCGCTTCATATACTTTGGTGATGGCTCCATAGTAATCAGGAAGCAAAAATGGAAGATCCCCTTTGATGGCAAATCCTTTCCATGTGGATGGTCTATTTATAGCCATCTCGAATGGTACATATTCACCACGTCGAGCTACTGGATCACATCCTTAGATCAACCCTGAAGCAGCATCATTTTGAATTCATCATTCAAACTCAAGGGATGATCCATGAAGAATGCTTTGGGATCCACTATCGCCAGTTACATGGTAAGAAGCCCGCATGATGCCAATATCCATCTTCTTAGAGGCTTTCCCTTGCGACTCTTCAAGTCCTGCTCCTAATAAAGGTGACCAAAGTTGAACAGTGATGCATTGCAAATTTCCATAGACATCCTTCCAAAGAAGCATCGTGGTTGTACTTTAGAGGGCCTACCCCTGTAGTATGTTGTGTCCGCATTAATGCATCACTTGGCGGCATAAGGACGTGTTTTCAAGGCATTATAACTTCAACTGAAGACCAAATCCCACAACATACACTTTCTTCGGACTTTAGTTGGGGCCTCACCAAGGAGCTAACCTAAAGTAGACTTCCAATCTACTCATAACATCGGTGTGCTCCCGAAGGTCTACTTACTTCAGTCACATCAGTGAAGCTTGAAACCTTCGTGTCAAGCTGGAGAGCTACCTCACAATCCCTTTACAATAGGCACATCCCAAACACAAGTTGAATATAAAAAGCCTTGTTTATTCATTTATCTATATTGTATTTACATCAGTAGATGCCCGAAGAGAGCATCGAATACAAAAAAAAGAAGAGAGAGAGAAAGAAGAAGAAATGGGGCCCTAATCCTCATCCGAGGAGAATGCCCAAACCTTGTCATCACTACTACCAGGGCAAAGGCATCGTAGGTCAAATTTTGAAACCTCTTTCCTTAGGTGAGCTTTGCAATCTTTAAAGCCTTGATCATCTCCTCTTTGAATGGCATTGAAGATTAAACTTCTTAATGCAGCATTCCTGGACTTCACCCGAGATCCATAGAGAGGAGCCTTCGATGCCCTAGGTATTAGGCATGCCCACCCTAGTTAGAGGGGTTGGAACCCAACTTGGTGGTAGCTGGATGTATGGAGCACCTGGGAGTTGAACTCGGGACTCTGACCCCAACTCCGGCTCTGACCCGAAGCTCCTAGTCCTCTTTGAAGAGGGGGAGGACTTGCTATGGCTCGCTGTCATCTTCTCCTTGATAGCCTTGTTAGGAAGAAACCTTCTAGTGATGAAATCCTGCTCGGGGGTTTGTCTATTTATAGGCACTCTAGATGGTAGAAGTCAGCTCACCACCCAATGAAGCTATGCCACCTGGAAAAACCTCATGGGGTGGATGATCAGCCCTTATCCTGTTGGGAGCTATAGCCTTCAACTCATTCTTCTATTCCTATGAAAGTCATCCAATTTACAAAGCAACACTGACTCCTAGAAGATACACAATTTGCCTGCATTTCCCTAACGTGCCCCACACATGGACAGGATGATCCCCTCGTGGTATGCATCTCAAGGTTGTTTAGTGCATCAAGTACCTTGGCATCTAACCGAAGACCTACTTTCCAACACCGAAGGGAAAGGATGAAGAGTAGTCTTTGGATTGGAAAGTGGAGGGCAAGTATTAGATGGTGACTAGCTGACCTTTGACATGTCCGACCTCCGATGACATGGCAAATACCGAGATCGGCAACATGTCCAACTCTCGGTGATGTGGCATGCATCTTCGACCAAGCATAACCAATTTTGATGGGTCTTCAGTCATCCTCAGCTTCATCGAGAGATGAGCACCCAAAAAACTAGCATTAGGTAGTCACTAACTACCTAGCGATCAGCTCCCGTATGAAGTCCTGGCATCAGCATCTTGCCAATCATATCCAAATCTGCCCCATTCCCTTGCTAGCCATTCTGCAACATGGAAGCTGCGAGAAGCTCCCGACACATGGATTTTACTTAGTTGGTAGTCTGTCACAGTAGTGAATATTCTTGCCACCTATGGAAAGCTAACGCTATGACTATCTCCTTACACTCCACAACTTTGGTAGCTAATGGCCTAATAATTCTGGTAGGCCTTCCTCCATAAATTGATAAAAGAAAAAAAAAATAGGGGAGATTCGAAGAGATCCCTCACCTCCAGACTCTTGGATCTCTCTTACTCGAACTCTCAGAATGCTACAGTTCTCATCTTCTTCTTCCTCTATTCTCCCTCTCCGACTGTCACTGACTTAAGCATTGGTGGGCTTTCCATTGGAGAACCCCCTATCTTCTTCTCCGACATCGAGGCCTTTCTTTACATGTCTCCAATAGTTTGGCTCTTCCACTCCACTCCAGCTTATCGAAGAGACCCTACCACGACCCACGTCAGAGAGTGTTGGGAATTATGTCCCAAAGCCAATCATCAGCCTGTTGATAGTTGAGATATTGTAATTGATTTATTAATTAATAAAAATATTTTGGCATCCTTTTCATCATAAGTTTACATCTTATAATGAACTCCATTGTTGTGATGAAGTCCTTAGGACTATTTAGTTTTGATAAAAAGAGGATTTATCGATTAGTCCTTAAATTTAATCATGATCAAATGATAGACTGTTTATAATGACGATAACAGTTATCGAGCATAGGTCCCTGTATGCCATATAGGTTGGTTATCCTCTTAACCAAAAAGTGTGGAGACACTGGTATGACATATGGATGAGATGTATGGATACATCATCATTAAACGTGACCAACTCTAGAGCATTCCGCTGTCAAGAATGTTTCTAATGGAATATAGCTATAAATGTTTCTTAGACCTGAGATCACCTCAGTAACTTGCAAGCAACTAACTATGCTTTGGTACCGGACTAACTGAATTTCTAATTCAGCAACTGAAGACTTTTGGGCACAGTCAAGTATTTGCAAAGTTGAAGTGTGATCAAGATGGGATTGACCACTTCAAAACTTGAAGAATAATGCATCACTATATTTCAATCTAGCAAAACCTTGGCCAAGGTAATCCATCAGATGGATTTGATATTTTGAAATACAATGTGGACAATCTGATCAGAGTTGACAGTTTAACTCTAAGGTATCCTATGAGCATTTTGGTCAAGGGGATGAATTATTTGAAAACTATATCCACATGGGTTCTAAGGATGGTGTTCTACACCTTCGACCTATTCGACCGTCGGGTATCATTACTAGATGGTCACTTCGATTGGTATAGAAATTTATTCCTATGCTACTGACTTAAATTTGGATCTATGAGATCACACATATTAGAGCTTATGATCTGATCGGATGGTTGATCAATGATTAAGAATCATTCTAGGGTTAAACAATCAATACGATTGGTGTTTAACCTAGTGCAAGTATTGCAGGAGAATCGATTAGTAATTGGATCGCTAATTGCTTAATTTGATTAAGTCAATAGCTGAGATTAATTTAATTAAATTAATTTAAATTTTGTTTGAACTTTATGGATCAAGTCCAATTGTTTTTGGATAGCCAAAATGCAAGAAAGAACTGTCCTAGTCTAAACTAGACTCGGATAACCCAATTTTTAATTTGATTAGAAAATAAATTAGAATTAAATCTAATTTAATATAATTTAATTCGTTCTTATAAGTTAGGGTCTAACTTAATTGAGTTGGTTTATCTTGATTTTATTTGGTTAAATGATTTGTTTGACCAACAAATAGAGCCCTATGTGACTAGACTCCCTATCTCCTTGTGCCACCTTGGTCCCAACGCCCCCCATACCTATTTTTTAGATATTTTTTGTGGAAAATCCCTTTCTCTCTGATTTCCATGCCTCCTCTCTCCCTCCAAGTCATATTTGAAAGTTAGATGGAAGACCAAGTCAAAGAAGGAATTGGTTTTGCTTAGGATTCTATGAGATAGAATCATTGTTGAACAAAACATCTTTCCTTGAGTGCTGCCCTCTCTTTTAATTAATTCTTCCGTTATTCTATAAAAATAATCTTCTTTATTTTGCACCCTCCCTTGCTCCTCTACACCAAAAATTGTGGAGGAGGCACCCAAGAGTTGGGTGCCCCAACAACTTCCCATGTTTGGATATTCCTAGTCTAGGAATTTGACCTAACTTAGACTCTTCTTTTTCCCTATTTATTTGATGAATTTTATTCTAATTTTTTTATGAAATATAGATCATTTGGAAAGGTTTAGGGTGTGAAAAAAATTAGAGGAAGAGGGTCCTTGGGCATGGGGGTTCCATAGGCATCAAACTAGGTGTCTAGGTGAGAGAAAAGAGAAGAAGAAGAGAGTCTTCTTCTAGGGTTGTTTTATTTTCAATCTCTCCTCATTTCTTTTGAGTTTTTTTGAGAGAGTCTCAGATCAACAAATTCTCATCTTCCTTCTCATATTTTATAGAGTCCAAATTTTGAAGAAGGGAGCATCAGATCGGCCATCGAAGAAGGATCAGCGTAGTACTAGCATGCTTTGCTGATTTCTTGCATCGGACTTCAGATTAGAGATCCTAGGCTCGTGTGGATGACTCTTAGAGGTCAGACATGTGTGCAGCTCCTGACTTCATCCTCAAGCCTAGATCAGTAAGTTAGAATATCTAAACTACTCAGATAATAGATCTGATCTATAAACTTCATACCTGCATTTTGATGTAGTGTAGATCTAGATTGATTTGATCAACCTTTTTTTCTTTCTTATTTAATTTTAATTTTTGATTTAATATCATGCCTTGATCATGTAATAGATCTAATATTAAGGTATTTATATGATTATTTAACTAAATTTTAAATTTATTTAAGTCTTTTGCTGCAAGATCTTGAAAAAGTTTCAAGATCTACCTATGAAACCCTAGATCTGGTTCTTGATCATGTAATAGATATGAGATTTAGGTGTTTACATGATTATTTAAAAAAATTTTAAATTTATTTAAGTCTTTTTTTGTAAGATCATGAAAAAGTTTCAAGATTTACCTATGAAACCCTAGATTTAGTTCCTTTAGAGAGGTGCAGCAACAAGATACATAGTGAAGTAGCCCTTGTTGTTCGATCTTGGGTAGAGGAGATTGCCACTATTTCATCGATGCTAAAGAAGCTTGTGATCAATAAATCTATGCTTGTAACTATGCATCTCTAATATAGAAACTTTTTGTAATCAAATTTGTGCCATGATTGCTGGGTCTATGGAGAAAAATATCCATGGTGGATGCTAATTGTTTGTCCTTCCACTTCTTCAATTTCTTCCTCTACTCTTATTTTGGCTTTTTGATGGGAGTGGTCTGAACCCATATGAAGTGGGATTTGGCTAAAAGGACCCCTTACTTTGCCATGACATTGGGTTAGGTTGGGTTAACAATACAAAATGTTGGTTAGATCAACCGGAGGTTGTTGGTCTGGTTCTTGGATGGTGCACCTCTAAAAATTTGAACCTAGGTAATTTTTGGCAAATTGGTCCCCTTGCTTTCTCTCTCAAAAAAAATGTTTCTTGAATATCAAGATTTCATAGAGTCTCCTTT
>QRFJ01000346.1:0-128122 GCA_006176705.1 Cocos nucifera | reverse complement strand
GTCTAGGAATTTGACCTAACTTAGACTCTTCTTTTTCCCTATTTATTTGATGAATTTTATTCTAATTTTTTTATGAAATATAGATCATTTGGAAAGGTTTAGGGTGTGAAAAAAATTAGAGGAAGAGGGTCCTTGGGCATGGGGGTTCCATAGGCATCAAACTAGGTGTCTAGGTGAGAGAAAAGAGAAGAAGAAGAGAGTCTTCTTCTAGGGTTGTTTTATTTTCAATCTCTCCTCATTTCTTTTGAGTTTTTTTGAGAGAGTCTCAGATCAACAAATTCTCATCTTCCTTCTCATATTTTATAGAGTCCAAATTTTGAAGAAGGGAGCATCAGATCGGCCATCGAAGAAGGATCAGCGTAGTACTAGCATGCTTTGCTGATTTCTTGCATCGGACTTCAGATTAGAGATCCTAGGCTCGTGTGGATGACTCTTAGAGGTCAGACATGTGTGCAGCTCCTGACTTCATCCTCAAGCCTAGATCAGTAAGTTAGAATATCTAAACTACTCAGATAATAGATCTGATCTATAAACTTCATACCTGCATTTGATGTAGTGTAGATCTAGATTGATTTGATCAACCTTTTTTTCTTTCTTATTTAATTTTAATTTTTGATTTAATATCATGCCTTGATCATGTAATAGATCTAATATTAAGGTATTTATATGATTATTTAACTAAATTTTAAATTTATTTAAGTCTTTTGCTGCAAGATCTTGAAAAAGTTTCAAGATCTACCTATGAAACCCTAGATCTGGTTCTTGATCATGTAATAGATATGAGATTTAGGTGTTTACATGATTATTTAAAAAAATTTTAAATTTATTTAAGTCTTTTTTTGTAAGATCATGAAAAAGTTTCAAGATTTACCTATGAAACCCTAGATTTAGTTCCTTTAGAGAGGTGCAGCAACAAGATACATAGTGAAGTAGCCCTTGTTGTTCGATCTTGGGTAGAGGAGATTGCCACTATTTCATCGATGCTAAAGAAGCTTGTGATCAATAAATCTATGCTTGTAACTATGCATCTCTAATATAGAAACTTTTTGTAATCAAATTTGTGCCATGATTGCTGGGTCTATGGAGAAAAATATCCATGGTGGATGCTAATTGTTTGTCCTTCCACTTCTTCAATTTCTTCCTCTACTCTTATTTTGGCTTTTTGATGGGAGTGGTCTGAACCCATATGAAGTGGGATTTGGCTAAAAGGACCCCTTACTTTGCCATGACATTGGGTTAGGTTGGGTTAACAATACAAAATGTTGGTTAGATCAACCGGAGGTTGTTGGTCTGGTTCTTGGATGGTGCACCTCTAAAAATTTGAACCTAGGTAATTTTTGGCAAATTGGTCCCCTTGCTTTCTCTCTCAAAAAAAATGTTTCTTGAATATCAAGATTTCATAGAGTCTCCTTTACGTTTTATCTTTTTACAATTAGGATAGGAAGTCTGGTCGAAACTAGGGATGAACAAGATTGAAATCAAATCACTAATATCCATCTAATGGTTGTTATCCTTATGTTCTAAATATATTAGACTAAAAAACTTTGGAGTAGTTTTTTATACCATGCTCATTTTTTAGATACATGGTTAAAGATCAAGACAACCATATATTAAGGTGCAATATAGTAAAGAATTTTTCATCATATTTTTGTCATAATATAATCATGTGCAATGGTTGTTCCAAATCTAACAAATGGCTATGGCATGCTAGGAACCAAGCCATCTACAATGTTAAAAATTATATTTTGATAACAATGATTTCATTATCTCTTTCTTGTTTGGTGACCTTGTTGAATAATATGTAGATTCCTATATTTGTATAAGGTCAATCATACCCATGGCCAACCATGGGCATTAGTGTGGGAACCTCGAAAATTATTGCCCGTGGTTTTTGTAATGAATGTATAAGGTCTAGGATATCATAGGTAATGCATAAGGTTTGTGTCATGCCCCTGATCCAAGATTATGAGTCTAGGAGTCATGGCAATTGCCATATACTCATAGAACTCTTTCCACAAGCATGTAAGGTATCTTGTCATAATATCATAAAGCAATAGTAGAACAAAATTTAAATAATTAATGTTCAACTTTAATTCAAATAACTAAGTCAAATGTCTTTCAAAATAAAATTTCATAGCTTTCCATCAACTTCAATAGATCCTAATGTAAAATAAAGATATCAAATTCTACCTCTAATTCACTATCTCATATAGAATCCCAAAGTCAGGCTAATTCTCTGAATATGTAAAAATAGTAAAACATAAAGTAATGAACTAGATAGCCTAGTAAGCAATGTACACTTTAGCTAGATAAATTTAGCAATAATAATATATTAAAAATAAGCATGCAAGTTGCATTGATTCAAAATGTATGACAATAATCAAATATAATCTATATAAATTTATTTTTATTTATAAATCAATTTCTTTTAAAACATCATGCTCATCTCAACAGCCATAAACTAAATCAAAGTATCCACACATAACACCACTGGCTGGATATCAAATTACCAGCATTTAATTGCTCCACTAGCAGGATCACAAAATATTAGCACACAATCTCTAGTAGTAGGATATGTGTTGTTCCTATAGCTGCTCGGAGCCATAACCGTAGATCCGATCTCTTGCATGAACCTGGGTATTAATCCAGCAAACTAAAGAAGATCTAAGAAAGATGAGAGAAGCTAGAATTTTGGTGTTGGAACCAGAGAGAAGAGAGAAGAGAGTTTGGAAGAAAAGATAAATTGTATTCATTTCTATTATAAAAGTTACAATGTCTTGGTTTATATACCCTAGAGTTTCTACATGGATCCTAATAAATCCCAACTTAAAAACTCCCTTAGGCTAACCCAATACATAAATTAGTCCCCTTAAGATCTCTCAAACAAGGCCTTAAGATCCCTAGGATCAACCAAGATCCTAGTCTAAAATAGATCCTAGCATAACTCTGCCCGTGCACTGAGCTGGCTAAGTTCCACTAGGTCGGCTTAGTTTGAAACTGAGTTGGTCCAGTTTTGTGCCATGCCTGCAGTCTCAAAACTCGATATTTTTATTTTGCCTATGCTCTGAGACTTAGTCGATCTAGTGTCTTTACGTTTGAACTGATAAGCTAACTTGCAGAAAATCTTCTTTTGTAGTCTTGATTTCCCGACTTTGGTTTCTTGCTTCATCTTGAATCCTAGGTCTCCAAAGCACAAACCAAGTCCCTAAAGGCCCTCAATATCCGAACCTCAAGCCCGTAGAGAGCTACATGCTGCCTCCATCCTACGATAACTCCTGTCCTAGCCCTAGGATCACACTTGTCCTAGCTTTCCTAGAGCCCTCACCTTGGCTCCGTCCATGGCCTCCCAAGGCTTGGGAGCACCACACCACCTACAATATGAAGTACCAACATTAAACCACCCTATTGGTAGGATATCAAATTACTAGCATACAACCTCTACTGGCAGGGTATCAAGTACCAACATTTAACTACTCTACTAGCAGCGTATCAAAGTGCTGGCATTTAACCTTCACTAGCGGGGTTTGATACAATGTCAGGCTATAAGTCAAAGAATTCAAAATAATTAAATTTAAAACACTCTGCTCACCACTCAGAGGTTCTCCCTATTTATATTCTATCTCTCTCTAATCAAACTCGGGAACATGTGCGTCAAATAGACCTGTGCAGTCAACAAATTCACTGACATACCACGAACCTTAAAGTTTCAATGGTATCACCACCGTAGTTTTGCTTGACTCGTGGGACAACAGTGAGGATGGACATGCCCCCCAACGAATTTCCCCATCTGAACCTGACTCAAATACGCAAACTCTATGTTTTATAGTGTGAGGTATCTTTATCCTTTTCCAACATGACGGGCATCTTTAAAGCTCAAAATGCGAAGTTTGCATCACTAAATCTAGGAATGTCAAACTTTGTCGAACCGTATGCCATTGTGAACAATTCACTACTTTTCTTAATCTCAACTTAAAGCTTTGATGTCAATTCTTCTAATTTTTAGAATATCTAAATGAAATAATAAAAAATAGACCGGTATGGCGTATCACAACTTAATGTGGTTCATCCAAAAGTTGGATAATATCCGTCAATAAAGCGAGAGATCCACCACAATATTTAGGCTTTACAAGTGCCCAATAGCGTATCGGCGAAAATGAGGCCATAGAGTACACTTCGATCCAACGGATAGCCATGCTCCTTTTATGATATAAAGAACACTTGCTTCTTTAATTAAAGCGTTGAACGCTGAAGTTCTTCAGTTTTCATCGACGTTGAACCCTGAAATTACCTCAGAATTCATCCAATGGCAGGGATGTAAGAACACTTGCTTCTTTAATTAAAGCGGGATTTTAATCAAATAGACAGGATCACTGATTAGGAATTAAAAATTATCTGAAACAGCTAGAGTGGAATATGGTGGCTTGGTGCTCCACTTGGGTACTAAATTCGGTGCAGAGACACGACAAGGGAAGCCACTTTCTCGCCAATATATGCCGAACTAACAATCCTAAAAGTCACAAATTATACAGCTGGTATGCAATAATTATAGTCAAAATTACAATTTTGCCCCTAGAAGTGTATTACAAGTGTCAGCCAATTCTGGCTTCTAGGGCACATATATCTAACAGACCTTAGGGTCGTCCTCTAGCATAGAGGTCATTCCTGAAATCGTCCCCTCTGCATGCCAGTTCGTGCTTGAGCGTGCCAGAAGCTTGGGGTCAATAGGGGTCGACACCTAGACTTCTTGAACTTTAAAAACTTGAACTTCTTGCCTCATTTCAGGATAGGGGTCGACACCTTTAGCCTTAGAATCGATACCTCCAAGTCTGAAATTTAAAATTTATTCTTTGAAGCCCTTGACTTGATGATTTTGCATAGATCTTTTCTTAGATTAATTCTTCAATTTAAATACCTAAAAAAACCTACATCCACTCATAAAATATATGGTTAAATACTCAAATACTCAAAGTTTGGTAATCATCAAAATCAATCATGGGGTCAACAATCTCTTTCTTTTTGATGATGGCAAAACTTTGAGTATATATATAAAAATAAAATTAATGTATTTCAAAAGCTTTGCTAGTATAAGTTAAATTTAACTTATACTTAACAAAGCTTTGCTAGTATTTCATAAAGGCTCCCATTTAACTTAAATTTAAATATTTCAGGCATTAACATGAACTGTATTATAAGCTCAAGCATAACATATACTTAACAAATCCTCACCTCCTTTTTAACAATATCAAAAAGCTTATGGAAAGGATCAAGGATGTATCATCAAAATCAATCAAAATTTAGACAAATATATCAAATTCAAAAAATTTCAAATCAAGTTCAAGAGAGTATCAAAATTAAACTTCACGGATATTTAATATGAAAAGTAAGCATATAGGATATCAAATTCATATTGATGGCACTCTCCCCCTTACGAAAGTATTTGAATATTGATTTTATCAAGATATTTAAGGGATAGAGTTAAAATTTTATTTGATAGCACTAAAGTAGACTTTTGATTTAGGTTCAAAAATTAGAGTATTTTTTTTTAAATAAATAAGTGAACATGATATTTATTCTTTTCTTTTCTTAAAAGTATTCTAACGATTCAACTTGAAAAGGTATGTATTGAAAATATATCAAGCAAAGTAAAAATTCTGTATTATATCCATTAATCAAGGATATTTCAAAAAAATTCTATAAATTAAGTTTAATTTTCAATATTTGCCACATGGAAGAACTCAGTATCATTTTCAAATCTATAAATGAGTTTTAAGCTTGAAAGTATGTATCAAAATCAAGTTGTTTGAAGAATTAAAAAATATTTCAACTTCAAGTTAACTCTAATTAGTTATTAAAAATGATTTGATAATTAAATCAATTGAATTAAACTAAATAATTGCATGAAGGCTTAAGTTAAGAAGATCATAAAATAATCAGAGTTTATTTTTCTTAACTCAAATTAATTAGATTTTTCAATCAAGGCTAATAAGATAATATTTAATAAACAAACATCTCTCTTCTTATTTTTAAGAGTAAATACCAGAAAATTCATCACATAATATTTCCTCTCCCTAATTTTCATAATTGAGTATATTTAACAAGAATTTAGCATTAAAATTTAGATTTATGAGATTTAAATAAATTTTCAATCACATTATCATTTCTTCTTTGATGTTTTCTCCTCCTTTGTTTTACAAACATAGCCACTTTCATAACTAAGTAAAATTTTAAGATCACAAAGTATTGATTGAGTGAGGCAAATCATTAGTTAATTCACATATCAAACAATCAGTCAAATCATTCATTAAAGTCTTAAAATTTATTTCTTTTTTTGTTAAATATTTTTATTAAATATTTTTATTATTCTCCCATTTTAATGAGCAATTTTTTTCTACTTCAATTTTTTAGATTATCAAAATTTAACATTTATATTTATTTAAATTATGATTCTTTAGAATTTTCTCCCCCTTGCTTTTGTAGCAAAATCTAAAATCAAAGATATAATATGATAATAAAACATCAAGTAATTTCAATATTGATCAAGCCATTTTGAGATCAAATATTTTAATATTAATCAAGATATCACATTTTTCAAAAGAGAAATATCTTTTTCATTTACTCCAAAAGTTATTTACATGAACTGATTACATATGAGGTAAAAATGCAAACTCCTATGTTTTGACAAAAAGTGGATTGCTAGGAAGCTCTAAGACTGTATGAGTAATGTCCTAGCATCCTAAGTGAAGGGATCGGGCTCTAAGAACTAGGATTAGGTAGAGGAGAATGAGATGGTCCAACATCTATAGAAGGTTGGCCAGAAGCATCTATCCTTGCAGCAGAGATCTCCTGAATCAGACGAGCAGTCTCCTCTCTGAGCAATGACATGGCCTCTTAGGTGAGTCGCTGAATCTCTAAGCTAATAGTTGCCACGATCCTTGAGAAGACCCTCTCAACCAATAAGTCCTCATCCAGTCAGGAGTACGGTCTATCTGAGCTCTCTAGACAGTCCATCGGTGTCTCTGTGGTCTCATAAATCTGCTCTGCTGGTGCTGCTGGCTCCTCCATCTGAATATCTGGCATTGAAATAATAGGTGGAGCCTCAACTGGATCCTCTGCCTATATCTGAGCTCCTCGATGAATCGAACGAACATCCTATCTCTCAAAATCCATACGGCGTAGGAAGTATTCATTGTATGTATCTATGTGCATCAGGACTCTAGAGGTCTCTCCAACAAAATCTATCCCATGCTCTTGAAAAATCAAAGTCAAGGCCATTCCATAAGGTAGAGAGTCCTAGATCTTCCTGCCACATCCTCCATTAATCTAATCATAACTGCTAGGAGGTTCAGGGGGATCTCTTGAATCACATGGTACATGAAGGATATGACTCTCACAGCTATAAAGTCAAATCTATCAATTTTAGGAAAGAAAATTCGACTTGTAATGTGATGTTGGAGGCGCATATCAGTAGATAACTGGTTAGCACGCACCTCTTCTAAATCACTGATATCCTCTTCCTAAAATATATTTGATCCCTTTTATTCTCTTTTCAAGCTTATCAATTTGGCTCCCTTCAGCTCTCGTCCTTAGAATTCTTCCTAACTTTTCACTGTCAAAAATAATTAAAACTTCTTTCACCTCAGATTCAATGACCCCATCTTCACTCTTCAAATTTGAAGAAAAATTCCTTGACTAGATTTTGGGAGGTCAAAATATTTAGAGAGAAAAAGAATTTCCATCCTAGATTTCTAAGTTTTCTTTCAAAATCAAAATCATTTTTCTCTAGAAAATCAAAATCGACATTTCTACCCAAAGAAATCATACGAGAGATGGCTGTAGACCCTGAAGGAGTACCTCAAGAAGATGAGGGGACTGCTGGAGGTGGAGAAGGAGCTACTAATGAGGGGGGAGAGACTCTCTGCTCTGCATGATGTTTCATTCGCCGTTCATGAACCAAATATGGAGAACGAGACATCCTAGGGCTCAGAGATTTTGGGAGAGAGAGGGGTTCAGAGAGCCCTGTTCAAAGATGTGAGTGAAAATAGAAATAGGGCAGGGATGGTTTGATTTTTTTAAAAGATCCTATCCCATAAAAGGGGTCGACACTTTACTTAAAAAGTATCGACACCTTGGAAGGGGTCGACACTTTTAGTGTAAGGTGTTGATACCTTTCTAGAACAATTTCAAGAGGATTTTTCAGCTCAAGTATCGACACCTACAGGGTTTATGGTTGACACCTTGATTAAGAAATAGTCCAAAGAGTACCCATTTCAAGAGAATTTAATCAAATTTAGATAAAAAAAGGTATTCAATTGATTTGGAGGTTAAGGATGACATTCAAACTAAATTTGAGATTTAATGATTTGACTAAATAGGATGAGATAATCAATCAAACTAGGAGTATTCAGAAGGAGAACTCTAGATATAGGCTCTATATGTTTGGTTTCAACTATGAAAGACTTGAAACCTTAGAAAAGACTAAGATGCAATGCAGTTTCAAATATTTAAATTTTATTAGGAGATAATTTATATTTGAATACTTATTTTATGTAAGTAATTTTGAGTAAATTTAATAGTTTAACATTTTGTGGGAGAAATTCAATTTAAACCTAGTTTGTCTTGTAAACTTAACAATTAAAGAAATTAAACATTTCTAGGTTTATATTCATCAATTATAGAATTGAAAAGGGGAGTCTTAAAATATCATGTTGAATATCAAGTTAAAGTATTTTAACCATAGTATGATATATAGAGGAGAGCATATTATTCTTTAAAATCTAAACGTTCACAACATGATATGAATTCATTGCAAGCATCAAAATCAATCAATTAAACATAAGAAGTATTTCAAGCAATGAAGTTTATATGCATGCATATTAATCAAAGGATTTATTCAATCAAAAAGATTTTAACAATCATATATGGTATGATGAGAAAAAGATTTAGATTATACCAACAATCATCATCCATCATCTTGACATCCAAGGAATCCAAATAAGGATGTTTTTCTCTTTTAAGAGCATTGGATCCTTGGCAAACCTGTAAGATCACTTCAAAACTTTTGGTACCCAAGACATCTTGGATCCATAGGAGTTAGTATTTAAGATTTCTTTTGGAACCCAAATTTGTCTTATCAAGGTTTGGCCAATTCTTTTAAAGTTGCATTCCGAAATCTTGTGGCCAATTTGAATACATTTAAAGCACTTAAAAGAATGATCCTTGATGGAAGCTCTTGTAAGAATACCTTCTGTATTTTGCCATTTTCTAGAAGTATTAAAAATAATTTTTGTTTTATTGAAAATAGCCACGTTAATTTTTACCAAGGATTGAAGATTTTTAAAGCTAATTATAAACATTTTAGCTATAGGTTTCAAAACCTCAACTTCTCTTCTAAATTTCTTGTTTTCTTCCAAGAGCTCTTTCTTTTCAATTGAAAGATTTTCATTTTCTTTTAGAAAAGATTTCAAAATATCATTTTTCTTTTTAAGCTCAAAAATTTTTTTATCTAAAGAATTTTTAGATTTAATCATATTTTTTTTCTTTAGCTAAAGAATTCTTTTCTTCCATTAAATTGGAATTATTCTTTTTAAGCTCCCTACTTTTTTGCCTTAACTTCTTAAATTCATGCATTAGTTCATTAAAAACATCAAGTAGTTCATCAAAGGTAGAATTTGATGAGTTTTCAAAATTTACCTCATCATCCAAGGCCATGAGGTAAAGATTCTCGTTTTCCTCTTCCTCATCCGAGCTTGATGAGTCATCACTTTTCCAAAGCCCTGGTAAAGCACTCTTCTTCATCTTTTTGGGGCGAATTTGGTTATTTGTGATAATTTTCTTCTTTTCTTTCTTCATGAGGAACTTCTTGAATTTTCTTGAAAGAAGCATCATGTCCTCATCATCTTCTTCTTCATCTTCCTTTGACTCATCATTTTCTTGAAAATTTGAAGTAGACTTGAAGGCGATGGTCTTTGATTTCTTTGGCTCCTCTTTTTTTTTTCTTTTGAGCCATTTGCATCTCATGGGTCATAAGAGAACCCATGAGCTCTTTTACAGATAGCTTGGTGAGATCCTTCACTTCTTGTATTACTGTCATCTTAGCTTCCCAATCTTTAGGTAAAGACCTAAGCACTTTGCAAACAAGATCATTGTTAGAATAAGTTTTGTCTAGGCCATTTAAAGCATTTATAATTTTAATAAATTTGATAAACATATCAAAAATAGTCTCATATTTTTTTTTTTATTTTGAACATTTTATATTTATGAACAAGCAAGTTAATTTTAGATTTTTTAACTTGGCTTGTTCCTTCATGAGTTATTTCTAACATGTCCCAAAAAATTTCTTTAGTCATTGTGCAAGATGATATTCTATTAAACTCATGCATATCTAAAGAACAATACAGTATATTGATAGCTTTTGTATTTAATTGAGCCATCTTTTTGTCAAATTGATCTCATTTCTTTTTCGGTTTGGGAAGAGTCATACCATTTATAATCTTTATGGGTGTGTGTGGTCCTCTAGTTATGATTCCCATAAGTCATAATCTAGAGCTTATATAAAATTTCCCATTTTAATTTTTCAAAAGGTGTAGTTGGTGCCATCAAATAAAGATGGTCTAGAAGTGGATTAGCCCTCAATAAAAAAAATACCACTAAGGATTGCCATTTGATCTTTTTCCCTTGACAGTTAGATCAACAATTAATTATAGAGCACCTGCTCTGATACCACTCATTGCCAAGGGGTAGCAACCCAAGAGGAGGGGATGAACTGGATTTATGAAAAATTTTTGAAAAAAAAATTAACTCAATGCAAGTATGTACTTTACTTAATTTAACTCAATTCAATAAATTTAACTAGTGTATGCAATGAAAACAAGTGTAAATGAACCTAAGTAAGAGTTAATCTAAATTAGTAAGTAATTAGCAATTTAAAGTATGCAAGATAAGTAAGATAATAAAGAAGAAAGCACAACATAAATGTACAAAGATTTTATAGTAGTTCGGTACAATCTCACACCTACGTCCACTTCCCAAGGTCTCCTTGAGAATTTCACTATAATCTATAGTAGTTCGGTACAATCTCACACCTACGTCCACTTCCCAAGGTCTCCTTGAGAATTTCACTATAATCTTAGATTATAGTGCATTTATTTTAACTCAAGATCATAAACAAATCTAGTTGGTTTTGCCAGGCTCACCAACCATAACCCTACACCGATAGTTTTTCCAAGTTTACTGACAACTCAGTTGGCTTTTCAGGCTCATCAATCAAAACCTATACGCCATCTAATTACCAGCTTGGACTAGCCTACATCCCAAGTTTCTTTCTGAAGGGAAATCCTGATTTCCCTGACCAGGTTCGTTCAGATCTGATCAGATCAAGAGATATATTTCAAAAATTTTTCTCTTAGATCTGTATCAGATCAGGGATGCTTCAGATCTGATTCTTATTTATTTAATAAAAATTAAATGAAAAGGATAAATTAAATCACATTCAATTTACCTGAATAGGGTAATCCTATTACCCTGTTGATGATCCTGTTTGCAGCGGAAGGTTCTGGATCAAGCCACGCAAGCGCCTGGCCTCTACCGGTATCCACTCGGGCTGGATCTGGAGATCCTCTTCTTCTCTATCACGCCTCCAAAAATCAGATCTGGATCTGATCTGGAGGATCTTCAAAACTCCTTTTGAAGATCTGCAGTCGTTCTTCGCAGCAGCGCAGCCTTCTTGCTTTTGATCTCCTTTTCTTGATCTAAATCGCACCAATCCAAATCCAAAACACTTTTGGACGTGGAGAGCAAGGGGAGATGAGAGTATGGCGTGGAGAAAGGGGAGAGAGGCAGCCTTGGGGCGTGGGAAGATTGCTTCTTGATTACTTTTGACTTCTTGATTATTTTTTCACTTGGGCGCTGGGTCTCTTATATAGACTAAGCGTGATCCAAGTCATCTTCCTCCCAACCAATCACAACCCTTTGTGAAATCAGATCTAAATCTGATTGGTGGGATTAGAGTCCCCTGGATTCCTACCTTGGAGAGTGCCTAAGGACCAGTCAAACTGGATTCTTAGAAGAACTCTCATTGGAATCCTAAAAGGGAGATGGAGTCCTTGTCCCAACAAGGACTCCATGGCGCCTCCTTACTTGGGCTCACGCCACCCTTGGCGTGCGCCCATTCTCCTTGCCAGGTTCTGGCAGGGGGACAAGCCCCCACCAGCTCTCCAATAGGTGCATGACATGTGGTCAAAAGTCAAAGGGTCAATGGTCAACGTTTGACCAGTCAAAGGTAGACTTTTGACCAAAGTCAAAGAACAAGAAATGGCAGGTGACCAAAAATGGCAGGTAATGTCTTACAAATAAGACAACCTATTCTGACTTGGACAACCTCCAGTCAGACCATATGAAGGCCTTCTGATTTGAGCACAAACTCCTTTGGCTCAGACAGGACGAACTTATTTATGATAGCAAAAGAAGAACGTTAGGTTCAATCGAGTGCTAGCACGATTTCCTTGAACCTAATTGAATCTCATTCAGATCAATTGAACTAGATCAGTTCAATTGATGATCACCAGATTCAAACCCTTGTTTGTGTGACCCAGTTAGGTTCAGTTCTGTATGGTAATGGGATATGTCATGATCTCTATCATAGACATCATCGAAACTCCTTTCGATGGATCAGAACTCTTCTGATTCGAACAGCTAGAATGATCGATCATCTAAATCATTCTAATTGCTCCCAAAATCCACCAGTGACACCTAGCAGTATATGGTGGCAACCCATCAGAGCTGAATGCGAACCTCTTGGTGCAGCTACCTGTGTGATTCAGTTCTTCTATCTTGAGCCCCGATCAGATTAGGGTTAAGGTGAACTCGTCAAACCCTAGTCTCTGTCATATGATGTAATCATTCGATTCGAGTCCAATGTGAAAATCTAAATAGAAACTCTTTCTATTATTTCACTCTGCCATGGCCATGGGCTTCAGGACTTGATTCTCATGATCATCATAGGGCTACTCCTCTACCACCGAGGTAGATAGATCCCATCTTGATGCAATCCAGTTCCTACAATGAACATGTCATAGCCAACATACACCTCAGGGTTCCATATGGCTAGGAGACCGAGTAATGGTGTAGTCAAACTATAACACCCTCAAGGTGAACTGCCGATGCATCTCAGGTCAAAGAACCAGACACACTACTGCAGCATCGAGTCAGTCATTGACGAGAAGGTAGACTCCCTAATGACTACTCGAGGTGGTCACGCTCAGTGCCCTCGTTCTCTAACGAGTACCTGTACTCTCGCTCCGGTGTCTCCACACCGTAGACTCAAGACTCATCTACTAAAGAGAAGCGATCGTACACCAACCTTCCGGATCAATCACCATCCTCGTGATGATCCTATGGTCGGGAGCTGTTTATGAGTTAATAATGATTATTCATGTCTTAAATTTTCAACTCTTGAAAATATGAATTATCATTACCATTAACTCAAAGGATGTATCACAGACACTAAATACACATGTGTGATAGAAAATAACCCATTTCATTAATTATAGTCAAAATTACAATTTTGCCCCTAGAAGTGTATTACAAGTGTCAGCCAATTCTGGCTTCTAGGGCACATATATCTAACAATCTCCCACTTGTCCTAAAGCCAATTGGCTACAAGTCTAAGTCCCATCTTCTCAAGGTGGGCTTCGATCTTCTGCTGGCCCAACGGCTTTGTAAGTGGGTCTGCCACATTATCTGTGGAGTTGACTCTCTTGACCTCAACGTAACCTTTCTCAAGGTAATCGCGGATGAGATGATATCGCCGCTCAATGTGCTTGGACTTCTGGTGAGACCTCGGCTCCTTAGCAAGGGCTATGGCGCCATTGTTGTCGCAGTAAAGAGGAATGGCATCTGATGGCATTACTCCAATTTCTGCAGCAAACTTCTTGTACCAGAATGCTTCCTTTGCAGCCTCTGATGCAGCTATATATTCTGCTTCCATGGTGGAATCTGCTATCACAGTTTGCTTGGAACTCTTCCAGCTGACAGCTCCACCATTGCACACAAACAGACTTCCAGATGTCGACTTTCGATCATCTATATCGGACATGAAGTCCGAGTCTGTGTATCCCTGGACCAGGAGTTCTCCATTACCAAAGACCAACATCATATCCTTAGTTCTTCTCAAGTACTTAAGGATACATTTCACAGAAGTCCAGTGTTCTTCACCTGGATTTGACTGATATCTGCTTGTGACACTCACAGCATGGGCTATATCAGGTCGTGTACATAGCATGGCATACATGAGGCTCCCTATTGCAGAAGCATAAGGGATCTTGCTCATGCGTTCTATTTCCTCAGGTGTGCTGGGGCACATCTTCTTGGAAAGATGAATACCATGTCTGAAGGGTATTAATCCCCTCTTAGAGTTTTCCATACTAAACCTCTTTAGTACTTCCTCTATGTACATCTTCTGTGAAAGTCCTAGCATCCTATTCGGTCTATCCCTATAGACCTTAATTCCTAGAATAAAGGATGCTTCACCTAGGTCTTTCATGGAGAATTCCTTAGGACAACCACATCTTGACTGATGTCAACATGGGAATATCATTCCCAATAAGGAGGATGTCATCCACGTACAATACGAGGAAGACAACAGCGCTCCCACTGACCCTTTTGAAAACACATGGTTCCTCTTCATTTTTGATGAAACCAAACTTTTTGATCACATCATTGAAACGAGTGTTCCAGCTCCGAGATGCTTGCTTAAGTCCATATATGGACCTTTGCAGCTTGCAAACCTTGTGATCAGTATCACTGGATGTGAAACCTAGCGGCTGTTCCATATAGATATCTTCCTCAAGATATCCATTTAGGAATGCCGTTTTCACGTCCATTTGCCATATTTCATAATCGAAATAGGCTGCAACAGCAAGCAATGTGCGGATGGATTTTAGCATAGCTACCGGGGAAAAGGTATCCTGATAGTCAATGCCTTCACGTTGACTATAACCTTTTGCCACCAGTCTAGCCTTGAATGTCTCCACATTCCCATCTGCACCAATCTTTCTCTTGAAGATCCATTTACACCCAATAGGTACTATACCTTCTGGTGGATCTACCAAGGTCCAGACTTGGTTTGAGTGCATCGAGTCGATCTCTGACTTCATTGCCTCAAGCCATTTCTCGGAGTCGATATCTGATATCGCCTCGTTGTAGGTTTTGGGATCATCACCATGAGCACCATTACCTATGAGGAACATTTCCTCTACATCCTCTGAAATAATACCTAAGTATCTTTCAGGGGGACGGGAAACTCTTTCCGATCTACGAGGTGGAGGAGGTAGTGTTCTTATTGGCTCAACCTGATTTGGTTCCACTTGGTCCTTAGCTCGTTTCTGCTTGTGAGACTTTCTCATCAAGCTTAATCTGCTTTCCAATGCCACTATCTTGAATAAACTATTTTTCAAGAAATATGGCATGTCGACTCACAATCACATTGTGGTCTTCTGGAATGTAGAAATAGTATCCTAATGACTCTTTAGGATATCCTATGAATCGAGCTCTAAAGGACCTAAACTCTAACTTGTCCGCTTGTTGTCTTTTGACATGAGCCGGACAACCCCAAATTCTGAGATGACTCAGACTTGGTTTCTTACCGTGCCATATCTCATACGGTGTGGTAGGAACGGTTTTAGAGGGAACCCTATTCAGTAAATAGATTGAAGTTAATAATGAATGTCCCCAAAGAAAATCTGGGAGGTCTGTGAAGCTCATCATGGATCGAACCATATCCAATAGAGTCCGATTTCTCCGTTCTGAAACCCCGTTGAGTTGAGGTGTTCCTGGTGGAGTCCATTGAGAGACTATGCCATTTTCCTTAAGATAGTCTAGGAATTCCCGGCTAAGGTATTCACCTCCTCGATCTGATCGAAGAACCTTAATGGGTTTTCCAGTTTGTTTTTCTACTTCATGTCTGAATTCTTTGAACTTTTCAAAAGCTTCAGACTTGTGTCTCATAAGATACACATACCCATACCTAGACAGATCATCGGTAAAGGTAATGAAGTAGACAAAATTGCCTCTAGCCGGCACATCGAAATGGGCCGCACACATCAGTATGTACTAGGGCAAGGAGATCTGTGGCCCTCTCCCCATGTCCAACAAAAGGGAGTTTAGTCATTTTGCCTTGAAGACAAGATTCACAAGTTGGATATGACTCAAAAGTCAATGGACTCAATAGCCCATTTTTCTCCAATTTGTTGAATCCTATCTTCTGCTATATGACCTAATCTCAGGTGCCATAGATATCTGTCGTTTGGACTATCCCTAGGTCGTTTGGCATTCACGTTTTGCTCGATAGTTAGAAACAGGTACATCAATATGCAGCTGATAAAGACCATTAATAAGGAAACCATTTGCAATTTTATTTCTTTCATAAAGAATGTTACAATGGTCCTTAAAGAAGGTGATCACATAACCTTCTTGTGCTAAGCATGAAACAGAAATCAAATTCCTGCTAGCTGCAGGCACATAATAACAGTCTTTTAAAACTAAGTCTAAACCAGATGGTAATCGAAGAGGGTATGTTCCCACGGCTACTGCAGCAACTCTTGCTCCATTACCGACGCGTAGGATCATGTCTCCATCCCTCAGCCTCCTGCTATCCTCAAGACCCTGCATAGAAGTGCACAGATGAGCACTAGAACCAGAGTCAAGCACCCAACTGGATGCAGAAGAAACCGTAAGGTTAGACTCAATAACGAGCATACCTCCAGAAGGACCTTCCTTCTTGTTCTTTAGGGTGGCCAGGTAAGTAGGGCAGTTCCGCTTCCAATGGCCGTCGCTGTTGCAATGGAAACACTTTCCTTTGCCATCGACCTTCTTCTTCGGTTCTGCCTTCTTCTTCTTTGATCCTTCTACCTTTTGCTTTTTCACAGACTTCTTTTTCTTTCCATAAGACTTTCTTTTGGAAGAAGTCCGTTCCATAGCAAGAACTGAGCCTTTAGAACCTTTCATAGAAAGCTCAGCGGTAACCAGCATATTCATCAACTCGGCCAAGGAATTTTGAAGTTTATGCATGTGGTAATTCATGATGAATTGCCCATATGCATCAGTCAAGGATTGCAGAATAATATCATTCTGCAAGTCCAAGTCCAACTTCACACCGAGCTTCTCAAGCTCTTCCATGTCCTTGATCATTGTCAGACAGTGATCTTGGACTGACTGCCCATCACGCATCTTAGCCTTAAAAAGTCATTTCGTGACTTGATATTTGGCTGCGCGACTCTGTTCACCAAACATCTCCTGCAGGTGAGCCAACATTTGGCGAGCAGTCCCGATATCTTCATGTTGGCGCTGGAGCTCATCAGACATCGAGCCCAACATGTAGTATCTGGCCTTATTGTCTTCGTCAATCCATTTTTCCAGAGACGCTCTCTGTTCAGTGGATGGACGAGCTGGTAAGGTGGGAGGGTCCTGGTCCAAAACATGTGTTAACTTCTCTGAACCCAAAACAATTTTGTAGTTCCTGAGCCAATCTTTATAATTGGGTCCAGTCAGTCTATGTGTGTCTAGGATACGTGCCAGTGGGTTGGACGCAGACATTTTCCTGTAGAGAGTCAAAGATTCTAGTTAGATACTGTAATTTTGACTTGACCAATTTGTTTAGGGATTTTATTTTTAAACAAATTAGCTCCCACTATTTTCTCGGATCCCTACACTCCCTCTGTAGAGATGCGAAAATCTCCGCGATTGATGATTTCTAGTGGGTGGTGCGGTCTCACCAACTGACTCATCACCTCACCTAACAGTTATTGGTGATGGGTTAGCCAATGAGTGAACAACTCTTGTTCAATGATTCTCTAATCATGGTGCACCCAAACTTGGTCTCTAATTCATGAATCTCACCGTATCCGGAATATTGATCCACTCCTTAGTTAAGTCAGACCCACCATTTGCATAGACTGGGTTCCTAATTGGGTCTCTCACCGTATCCGGAATATTGAGCCCAACTCATCCTCCAGCCCATAGCATCCAATGCCTAATAGACATGGTTGCGTCTTCCCGGTGCAACTGAGCCACTGTATCCAGCCGAGAACAATCAACCCCGGGAAGGGCCCGCACGTCTACAATGGTGGAAGACCTCGGACTTAATCTTTTCTTAGGGAGAATTGATTCAGGTCTCATTAAACTAGACTTGGCTTAGTCATAACAATTATGACTAACCTAGTGGCATGGGTCAGCTCGGATTATTGACCACCTCAGATCAGAACTGTGTCAACAGATATGGCCAGGTAAGTGAGACCGGTGGAAGGAATATGCCGTTAACTCGCACAAGAACGCATTCAGGTCGAGTAGCTTCCAATTAAAAACCAGTCGGTCGTCTGTGCCAAACTTACCTTAGACACCAAATTGTTGAGTCAGAACCAATTGGGTTAGCCTACAATCCAGACTCTAACCTCTGAGCCTAATTAGGTCTTGCTTGATCGTGACTCGATCTTGACCCAGACTTAATCCTATTAGGCTGGTCAATTTAAGCATTGTTGATCCCATCTAACCAACTCTTGATTCGGTTTGATCAACCGCTTAGACCTAATTGAGCTACCCAAGCCCGAACCCAGTATTATGAATATGTCTTAGATCTGAAATTCTCAATTTTAGACCTAATTAATATTCCATAAACTTAATTCTTAATTAAGTTGGGTTCATAAACAAAATATGCACAATAAATCCTAGGGTTTCAGGATCTAGGGTTTTGCAGAAAGTAAGTTTTGGGTTTCTGATTAAGGACGAACACGCAGCACCCCTACACATCATAAGAACACCCCATCGAATGGGAAGAGAGGGCCTTTAAACCCTTCTTCGTTCTTATGACCGGACGGCCAAGAGGAACGCCTTAATCAGGAACATTCAATAAACTAATACAAAACAGTTATAGATCTATATCATATATCTCATATACAAATTTAGATCTAATCATGGCATATTTTGCATACATCTCATGTATCATAATCATGCATGTTTTCAGATCTAAATTATCACATAATAATCTAAAAAATTAGATTTAAATTGATCTAATCAAAATAAATTCTAATCTAGACAATTATGTAGAACTATTCTACAACTAGTCTAGTCATGCATCTATCATATCTCATATGATATTTAAAATTAAATAATTTTTATTTGCTGTTTATCAGATGTTATTATAACACTTATAATATCAGAAAATAGTAAATAAGAAGATCTAAAATATGATTTAATCAGATTAAATCAAAGACATGCAAAACTATTCTATAGAACTATTCTATTCTAGAACTAGTCATGCATATCTTCATGTTCTTAGATCCAAATCATTTAATTTTAATTTTTCTGATTTCAGATCTGATCACATCTCATGTGACATCTGAAATCACTTTATTTTCTAATTAAAATAAAATTAAAATCAGATCTAAACAATTTTTAGAACCATGGCTCTGATACCAGTTGAAGGGAAATCCTGATTTCCCGGTCCAGGTTCGTTCCAGATCTGATCAGATCAAGAGATATATTTCAAAAATTTTTCTCTTGATCTGTAATCAGATCTTGATATGCTTTCAGATCTGATTCTTATTATTTTAATAAAAATAAAATAAAATAAGATAAATTAAATCAAATTTAATTTACCTGATTTGGGTAATCCTATTACCCTGTAGATGATCCTGATTGCAGCGGAAGGTTCTGGATCTTAGCCACGCAAGCGCCTGGCCTCTACCGGTATCCACTCGGGTTGGATCTGGAGATCCTCTTCTTCTCTATCACACCTCCAAAAATCAGATCTGGATCTGATCTGGAGGATCTTCAAAACTCCTTTTGAAGATCTGCAGTCGTCCTTTTGCAGCAGCGCAGCCTTCTTGCTTTTGATCGCCTTTTCCTTGATCTGAATCGCACCAATCCAAATCCAAAACACTTTTGGACGTGGAGAGCAAGGGGAGAAGAGAGTATGGCATGGAGAAAGGAGGGGAGAGGCAGCCTTGGGGCGTGGGAAGATTGCTTCTTGATTATTTTGATTATTTTTTATTACTTGGGCGCAGGGTCTTATTTATAGACCTAAGCTTGTGATCCAACTCCTCTTCCTCCCAACCAATCACAACCCTTTGTGAAATCAGATCTAAATCTGATTGGTGGGAATAGAGACCCCTGGATTCCTCCTTAGAGGGTGCCTAAGACCAGTCAAACTGGATTCTTAGTAAGAACTCTGATTGGAATCCAAAAGGGAGGTGGAGTCCTTGTCCAACAAGGACTCCTAGGCGCCTCCTACTTGGGCTCACGCCACCCTTGGCGTGCGCCCTTCTCCTTGCCAGGTTCTGGCAGGGGGACAAGGCCCCCACCAGCTCTCCAATAGGTGCATGACATGTGGTCAAAAGTCAAAGGGTCAATGGTCAACGTTTGACCAGTCAAAGGTAGACTTTTGACCAAAGTCAAAGAACAAGAAATGGCAGGTGACCAAAAATGGCAGGTAATGTCTTACAAATAAGACAACCTATTCTGACTTGGACAACCTCCAGTCAGACCATATGAAGGCCTCTGATTGAGCACAAACTCCTTTGGCTCAGTCAGGACAACTTATTTATGATAGTAAAAGAAGAACGTTAGGTTCAATCGAGTGCTAGCACGATTTCCTTGAACCTAATTGAATCTCATTCAGATCAATTGAACTAGATCAGTTCAATTGATGATCACCAGATTCAAACCCTTGTTTGTGTGACCCAGTTAGGTTCAGTTCTGTATGGTAATGGGATATGTCATGATCTCTATCATCGACATCATCGAAACTCCTTTCGATGGATCAGAACTCTTCTGATTCGAACAGCTAGAATGATCGATCATCTAAATCATTCTAATTGCTCCCAAAATCCACCAGTGACACCTAGCAGTATATGGTGGCAACCCATCAGAGCTGAATGCGAACCTCTTGGTGCAGCTACCTGTGTGATTCAAGTTCTTCTATCTTGAGCCCCGATCAGATTAGGGTTAAGGTGAACTCGTCAAACCCTAGTCTCTGTCATATGATGTAATCATTCGATTCGAGTCCAATGTGAAAATCTAAATAGAAACTCTTTCTATTATTTCACTCTGCCATGGCCATGGGCTTCAGGACTTGATTCTCATGATCATCATAGGGCTACTCCTCTACCACCGAGGTAGATAGATCCCATCTTGATGCAATCCAGTTCCTACAATGAACATGTCATAGCCAACATACACCTCAGGGTTCCATATGGCTAGGAGACCGAGTAATGGTGTAGTCAAACTATAACACCCTCAAGGTGAACTGCCGATGCATCTCAGGTCAAAGAACCAGACACACTACTGCAGCATCGAGTCAGTCATTGACGAGAAGGTAGACTTCCCTAATGACTACTCGAGGTGGTCACGCTCAGTGCCCTCGTTCTCTAACGAGTACCTGTACTCTCGCTCCGGTGTCTCCACACCGTAGACTCAAGACTCATCTACTAAAGAGAAGCGATCGTACACCAACCTTCCGGATCAATCACCATCCTCGTGATGATCCTATGGTCGGGAGCTGTTTATGAGTTAATAATGATTATTCATGTCTTAAATTTTCAACTCTTGAAAATATGAATTATCATTACCATTAACTCAAAGGATGTATCACAGACACTAAATACACATGTGTGATAGAAAATAACCCATTTCATTAATTATAGTCAAAATTACAATTTTGCCCCTAGAAGTGTATTACAAGTGTCAGCCAATTCTGGCTTCTAGGGCACATATATCTAACATTCGCGGGTAATAAGTTTCTATCTTATCAGTTTTAAATCTTCCCTCCTAATGAATCATTATCCCCGAATACACCCTTTTTTTTTCCTCATTGTTTTTATAATTGGGAGTGATTTTTGAGTGAGTTTTTGCTATTAGCAAGCTTGGACTAGCCATTGGTGTGGAGAATGGCTCATTGGAAAAGTGCAAAAAACTAGCTATTGTAGCCTGTCTTGACATTAGGGTTGACACCTTTTCTTTAGGTGTCAACATTTTTTCCTCAGGTATTGATACTTTTCTTCAGATGTCAACATCTCTCAGGATTCGAAGGATTTCTGCTATCTATCTTCTATTCTATGCAATAGAGGTCAATGCTGAGGTCTGGCATAGAGGTCGTTCATGGGGTTGTCCCCTCTGCATGCCAGTCCATGCTTGAGCATGCCAGAAGCCTGGGGTCAACACCTTTGCTCCTGGGGTTGATATCTAAACTTTCTGAATCTTAAAAACTTAAACTTTTTGTCTTATTTTAGGATAGAGGTCGACACCTTTAGCCTTGGGGTCGACACCTCCATGTTTGAAACTCAAAAATTTATTCTTTGAAGCCCTTGACTTGATGATTTTGCATAAATCTTTTCGTAGATTAATTCTTCAATTTAAATACCTGAAAAGACCTACATCCACTCATGAAACACATGGTTAAATATTCAAATACTCAAAGTTTGGCAATCATCAAAATCAATCATGGGGTCAACAGGAGTCGACTCAAGCACTGTCCATAAAAAATCTACTCTCTATTTTTTCTGAGAGAGTCGACTAACGCTTTGCGAGGGTTGACTCAAGAACTATGTCGATGTCATTCTACATGCTAGAGTTGACTTGAGGTCAACTTGAGTCAACTCAAGGACTATGCCAAAGCTTGAAATTATGCTAGAGTCAACTCATTTCCATCATGAGTTTACTCAAGACCTTCTTTTCTTGAAAAATGCATGCCTTGGCCTCTAAAGCCTTATTTCTTTGGTTCTTCATGGTGGAAGTGTTGAGCATCATTGAGATAAGGTCCTAGCTTCGTAAAAGCTTTCCTCAATAACTCATTAGTATTAAACATTTACTCAAATATTTTGCTATTTATCCAAATCAAACCTAAGGTTAAGAATACATTATTCACCACATCTACATAAGTAGTTAATTTTTAGGATACTACTTGCTTTCTAATTTTTGTCCTCAGACTCATCTTAAATTTATGCACTCGATCATGCTCATCCTTAACCAGCCTTAGAACAAATTTGGCAAGCTTAGTAAATTTAGCTTCATATTCCATAACTATCATACTTTTTTATTTTAGATAAATAAATTTTTATTCTTTTTGAATCCTTATAATTTGAGAAAAATACTGATCATAAAACATCCTTTAAAATCTCTCCAGATAAGTTCTTTCCTATCTTATTCATATTTGTGTTGTAGTCTCTATTACCAATTAAATGCCTCTCCTTGCAATATGCATGATGTACACAAAATCCTTTCAACTGTTAGATGTGTGCCCTAGAAGTCAGATTGGCTATCACTTGTAATACACTTCTAAGGATAATTTTATAATTTTGACTATAAATTAATAAATATACTATTTTTCTATGATAGTGTGTATTTAAAAGTATCCATGATACATCTTTTGAGTTAATGGTAATGACAATTCATATTTTCAAGAGTTAAAAATTTAAGATATGAATTTTCGTAATTAACTCATAAAATGCTCCTGATTGTAGGATCATCACAAGAATGATGATCGATTCGTAAGGTTGGTGTACAATTGCTTTCTTAGGATGGATGTGTCTTGAGTCTACGATATGGAGATACTGAAGCAAGAGTACAGATGCTTGTTAAAGAATGAGGATATTGAGTATGACCACCTCGAGTAGTCATAAGAAAGTCTACCTTCTCATCGATAATTGACTCGATGTTGCAGTGGTGTGTATGGTTCTTTGACCTAAGGTGCATCGATAGTTCACCTTGAGGGTGTTATAATTTGACTACACCATAACTCGATCTCCTAACCATTCAAAACCCTAAGATGTGTGTTGGTTATAGCATGTTCATTATGATTATGAGTCGACACACCATCTTTCTTTAAAAAGATTTTATTTAAGATGGTGGTATTGGAAGATAGATTAGACTCGAGAAGAAAGTCTCCCAAGAGCCATGAGCCAAGGAACTTATGGAGCTAAATCAGATTGAGCTAGTCCAATCACTACCTAATCCACCTCGTAGATCAGAAAGAATTTTTCATCCCCCTAAAAGGTACTTAGGTACTATTTTAGAGGACATAGAGAAAATATTCCTCACAGAAAAAGGGGTTCATGTTAATGATCCCAAAACCTATGATGAGGTGATATTAGATATCAACTCTGAGAAATGGTTAGAGGTAATGAAGTCAGAGATTGACTCAATGCACTCGAACCAATTCTGGACCTTGGTAAATCCACCTGAAGGTATAGTACCTATTGGGTGTAAATGGATCTTCAAGAGAAAGATAGATGCTGATGGAAATGTAGAGACTTTCAAAGCAAGGCTCATAGCAAAAGGGTATAGTCTACGTGAAGGCATTGACTATCAGGATACTTTTTCACTAGTAGTAATGCTCAAATCCATCAACACATTGCTTGCTATTATAGCATATTTCAATTATGAAATTTGGCAGAAGGATGTAAAAATGATGTTCTTAAATGGATATCTTGAAGAAGATATCTATATGGAATAGCTGCTAAGTTTCACATCTAGTGATACTGATCATAAGGTCTACAAGCTGCAAAGATCCATATATAGACTCAAGCAAGCATCTCGAAGCTAGAATGCTCATTTCAATGATGTGATCAAATCATTTGGATTCATTAAGAATGAGGAAGAGCCTTGTATTTTCAAAAAGATTAATGAGAGTGCTGTTGTCTTTTTCGTACTGTACGTGCATGACATTCTGCTAATTGAAAATGATATTTTCATATTGACTATGGTCAAAATATGGTTGTCTAAAGAATTCTTCATAAAAGGCCTAGGAGAGGCATTCTTTATTCTAAAAATTAAGGTCTATAGAGATAGACCAAATAGGATGCTGGGTCTCTTATAGAAGATGTACATAGAAGAGGTGCTAAAGAGGTTTAGCATGAAAAACTCCAAGAGGGGATTGGTGCATTTCAAACATGGCGTTCATCTCTCCAAGAAGATGTATTTCAATACACCCGAGGAGATTGAATGCATGTGCAAGATTCCTTATGCTTCAGCAATAGAAAGCCTTATGTATGCCATGCTTTGTACACGACCTGATATTGTCCATGCTATGAGTATCACGAGTAGGTATTAGTCGAATCTAGGTGAAGAGCAGTGGACTTCTATGAAATGTATCCTTAAGTACTTGAGAAGGACTAAGAATATGTTTCTAATTTTTGGTAATGAAGAACTCTAGGTCCAGGGGTATATAGACTTGGATTTTATATCCGATATAGATGATCGAAAGTCGACATCTGAAAGTCTGTTTATTTATAATGGTGGTGCTGTCAGCTGAAAAAATTTTAAGCGAATGATGATAGCAGATTCCACCATGAAAGTAGAGTACATCGCTGCGTTGAAAGCTATAAAGAAGATGTTCTAGTATAAAAAATTCATCGTAGAGCTCGAAGTGATACCATCAGATGCCATTTCTCTGTACTATGACAATAATGGTGCTATAGTCCTAGCTAAGGAGCCGAGGTCTCACCAAAAATCTAAGCACATCGAGCGGTGATACCACCTCATTCGTGATTATCTCGAGAAGGAATACGTCGAGATCAAGAGAGTCAACACTGCAGATAATGTAGCTGACCTACTAACAAAGCCATTGAGCCAGCAGAAGATTGAAGCCCATCTTGAGAAGATGGGAATTAGATTTGTAGGCAACTAGCTTTAGGTCAAGTGAGAGTTTGTTAAATGTGTGCCCTAAAAGCTAGATTGGCTGTCACTTGTAATACACTTCTAAGGATAATTTTATAATTTTGATTATAAATTAATAAATAGGTTATTTTTCTATCATAGTGTGTATTTAAAAGTGTCTGTGATACATCCTTTGAGTTAATGGTAATGACAATTCATATTTTCAAGAGTTAAAAATTTAAGACATGAATTTTCATGATTAACTCATAAAATGCTCCCGACTGTAGGATCATCACAAGAATGGTTATCGATCCAGAAGGTTGGTGTATGATCGCTTTCTTAGGATAGATGTATCTTGAGTCTATGGTGTGAAGACACCGAAGCAAGAGTACAGGTACTTATTAGAGAATGAGGACACTGAGCGTGACCACCTCGAGTAGTCATAAGAAAGTCTACCTTCTCATCGATGACTAACTCGATGCTGCAGTGGTGTGTATGGTTCTTTGACCTAAGGTGCATCGATAGTTCACCTTGAGGATGTTATAGTTTGACTACATCATAACTCAATCTCCTAGCCATTCAGAATCCTAAGGTGTATGTTGGTTATAGCATGTTCGTTGTGATTATGAGTCGACACGCCATCTTTCTTAAAAAAAATTTTATTCAAGATGGTGGTATTGGAAGATAGATTAGACTTGAGGAGAAAGTCTTCCAAGAGCCATGAGCTAAGGAACCTATGGAACCAAATCAGATTGAGCCAATCCAATCACTAGCTCATCCACTTCATAGATCAAAAAGAATTTTTCGTCCCCCTAAAAGGTACTTAGGTACTATTTCAAAGGACATAGAGGAAATGTTCCTCATAGGAAAAGGGGTTCATGTTAATGATCCCAAAATCTATGATGAGGTGATATCAGATATCGACTCTGAGAAATGGTTAGAGGCAATGAAGTCAGAGATTGTCTCAATGCACTTAAACCAAGTCTGGACCTTGGTAGATCCACCTGAAGGTATAGTACCCATTGGGTGTAAATGGATCTTCAAGAGAAAAATAGGTGCTGATGGAAATATAGAGACATTCAAAGCAAGGCTCATAGCAAAAGGATATAGTCTGCGTGAAGGCATTGACTATCAGGATACTTTTTTGCCAGTAGCAATGCTTAAATCCTTCCGCCTATTACTTGCTATTGTAGCCTATTTTGATTATGAAATTTGGTAGATAGACATGAAAATGACATTCTTAAATGGATATCTTGAAGAAGATATCTATATGGAACAGTTGCTAGGTTTCACATCCTGTGATACTGATCACAAGGTCTGTAAGCTGCAAAGGTTATATATAGACTCAAGTAAGCAACTCAAAGCTAGAATGCTCATTTCAATGATGTGATCAAATCATTTGGATTCATCAAGAACGAGAAGGAGCCCTATATTTTCAAAAAGATCAGTGAGAGTGCTATTGTCTTTTTCGTACCGTACGTGGATGACATTCTCCTAATTGGAAATGATATTTCCATATTGACTATGGTCAAAATATTGTTGTCTAAAGAATTCTTCTTGAAAGACCTAGGAGAGGCATCCTTTATTCTAAAAATTAAGGTCTATAGAGATAGACCAAATAGGATGCTAGGTCTGTCATAGAAGATGTACATAGAGGAGGTGCTAAAGAGGTTTAGCATGAAAAACTCTAAGAGGAGATTGGTGCCCTTTGGACATGGCGTTCATCTCTCCAAGAAGATGTGTCCCAACACACCTGAGGAGAATGAACGCACGAGCGAGATCCCTTATGCTTCAGCTATAGGAAGCCTTATGTATACCATGCTATATACACGATCTGATATTGCCCATGCTGTGAGTGTCACAAGTAGGTATTAGTCAAATCTAGATGAAGTGCACTGGACTTCTATGAAATGTATCCTTAAGTACTTGACAAGGACTAAGGATATGTTTCTAGTCTTTGGTAATGGAGAACTCCAGATCCAGGGGTATATAGATTCAAATTTTCCGATATAGATGATCGAAAGTTGACATCTAAAAGTCTGTTTATTTATAATGGTGGTGCTGTCAGCTGAAAAAATTTCAAGCAGACAGTGATAGTAGATTCCACCATAGAAGTAGAGTACATCGCTATATCGAAAGCTACAAAAAAGACATTTTGGTATAAAAAATTTGCCGCAGAGCTCGAAATGATGCCATCAGATGTCGTCCCTCTGTACTATGATAATAATGGCACTATAGCCCTAGCTAAGGAGCCAAGATCTCATAAAAAATTTAAGCACATCGAGCAGCAATACCACCTCATTCGTGATTACCTCAAGAAGGGATACATCAAGATTAAGAGAGTCGACACTACAGATAATGCGGCTGACCTACCGACAAAGCCATTGAGCTAGTAGAAGATCGAAGCCCATCTTGAGATGATCGAAATTAGATTTGTAGGCAATTGGCTTTAGGTCAAGTGGGAGTTTCTTAGATGTATGCCCTAGAAGCCAGATTGGCTGTCACTTATATTACACTTCTTAGGATAATTTTATAATTTTTATTATAAATTAATAAATATATTATTTTTCTATCATAGTATATATTTAAAAGTGTTTGTGATATATCCTTTGAGTTATTAGTAATGATAATTCATATTTTTAAGAGTTAAAAATTTAAGACATGAATTTTCATAATTAACTCATAAAATGCTCCCGACCGTAAAATCATCATGAGGATGGTGATCGATCCAAAAGATTGGTGTATAATCACTTTCTTAGGATAGACGTGTCTTGATTCTACGGTATGGAGACACTGGAGTGAGAGTAAAGGTACTTATTAGAGAAGGAGGATACTGAGCGTGACCATCTTGAATACTCATAAGGAAGTCTACCTTTTCTTCGATGACTGACTCGATGTTGTCGTGGTGTGTATGGTTCTTTGACCTAAAGTGCATCGATATTTCACCTTGAGGGTATTATAGTTTGACTACACCATAACTCAATCTTCTAGCCATTCAGAATCCTAAGGTGTATGTTGGTTATAGCATGTTTATTATAGGAATTAGATTACACCAATAAGGGGATCTATCTACCTCGGTAGATGAGGAGTAGCCCTATGATAATCATGAGATTGAGTCCTTAAGCCCATGTCTATGGTAGAATAAAGATGATAAAAAGAGTTTCTATCAGGGTTTCATATTAGACTCGAATCGAATGATTAATTCATATGATAGACATTGAGTTTGACGAGTTTACCTTAACCCTAATCTAGTCGAAACTCAAGATAGAAGAACCCAATCATACAGATAACTACATTGAGAGGTTTACTTTCTGATGGGTTGCCACCATATACTACTAGGTGTCACTAGTGGATTTTTGGAATAATTAGAATGATTTTGATGATCAATCATTCTAATTGTATGAATCAGAAAAGTTCTGATCCATCGAAAGGTGTTTCGATGATATCGATGATGGAGATTACGATATATCTCATTATCATACAGAATTGAACCTAACTAGATCACATAAATAAAGGTTTGGGTTTAGATGTTATCAATTGAGCTAACCCAGTTTGATTGATTTGGATTAGATAGAATCAGGTTCAAGGTAATCGTGCTAGTATACGATTGAGCCTGACTTTCTCCTTCTGAAATTTTTCTAATTTCTCGCAACCAAGTCAAATTTGATTTAACTCATTCTTATATTTTGAATGGTTTTATTTTCATCCAACTAGAATAAGTGCAGGTCAGATTAATTGTAGAAATTAAATCCATTCATAGTCAAATTGGACGAAGGTCAAAAGTTGACCTATTTGAGAGAATTAAAGGTCACCTGATCAGATATTTCTAGAAAATTATTTAGAAATTATTTTGATCTAATTTTTGGATATGTGATAGATCAAGAATAATACATTGGGTGTACCAAATTTTATAATTTTTGGAGGTGTCTAGACTATGTTATGAGAGAGCTTGATTTGGATCAAACTCTTAAGGAAAGAGTCCTAGGCGCAGTGGACTCTTCCTTATCTACTCATGTTGCCACCTTCTATATTAATTTTTGGTGTCAAAATTAGATGAGATCTAGGTATTTTCTTGGAGATCAAGTCTAGGAGTCCCACTGGTTGAGAAAATGAGGATTTTGGTCAAAGAGGGACTCTAACTTGGCATTATGCTTTTGTATAAGAACCCTTATGCCAAGGCTCTTCATGGAGAAATATTTTTTATATAAAAAGGATGCCATTCTAGATATCCCACAACCCCTCTATTCTCTATCTCTATTTCTTCTACATGTCTAAAAAGTTAGGTACAAATTCGAGATGAAGATCCAATAAAATTTGTGAAGAGTTCAGCATCTATGCAATGGTGTTTGTGAGACGGACATGCTGCCTTCAAAAATTTTTTTAAAGGACTTTCAAATCAGATTCAAATTTGATCTTTGTAGAAAAAATTTGCAAAAAGCAAAAATTTAGATCCTTCCTGAGTGGATACCAGTAGAGGCCAGGCGCATGCGTGGCTTCTTTTAGAACCTCAGAAAATATCAGGATCATCGCAGGATAATCAGATTATCCAAACAAGATATGAAACTAAATCTGATTTAATTTTTATTTCAATTTTGAATATTAGATCACCATGATAAGATCAAAAAACTCTTAGATCAAATTTAATTAATTAAAAATTTTTAGAAAAATTTATCTCAGATCTGATTAGATCTGCACGATCCTACGATAAAAAATTAGGTTTTGCCTTCATCAACATCACGACTTCTCATAATAGCAAATGCTTTCTCCATCTCCATAAGCCAATTTTTAGCTTCCAAAAGTTCTGTAGTTCCCGTAAAAGCTAGTAGAGATAACTTCTTAAATTTTATAATATTACTCAATTGCTCTAATTGCTCTATATAACATTGAGGTGGTGGTGTCTATTATTGTATTAGCTATTGTTGCAGTAACTGTTGTTGCAACTATTATTCTGATTATAGTAAATCGACTAAGGTTTGCATTATTTGTTAGAATTTGATACCTCAAATTCGATCCATAGTAGAAAAAAATTAGTATCAGCAAGAAGTCGAGCTAGCTCGGATATAGGGTCGAGCCGACTCGGACTGAGATCAAGCCGACTCGAGCCATAGCCGAGCTGGCTCTCTCAAACAAGCAAACAGTAAGAGTTCGGACGAGATGCGACCAAGCTAGCTCGACCCCTGACTGAGCTAGCTCGATGGAGATGAACAGAATAGGATGGAGTTTTTTGTTTAGACTCGGATTATGATTAATCCAAATAGTCAATGGGAGTTGTGTGTGGACCAAAGGATCCAGCGGCCATGGAGGGTTGCAGTCATGATCTGAAGGTTAAAAAATATTTCAAGACTACATCAAAATCATGTTCGACTCATATTAGGAGAAAGAACCTTGTTAGGACTCCTGTGAACTATTGAGAAGAGAATTCTCATCCTATTTAAAGGCTATTGGTGCTATGGAGAAAGAGAGAGCATAGAAGGCTCTGGCAGCCACTAGGAGGAGCCTGGTAGAGCATCGAGAGTGTGCATCCCATAGAGTAGATGCAGGTAGAGCATTAAGGTAGATCAAAGTGTCAGGCAGAGCGAGGCAATGATCGTGTAACCGGTCATTAGGCATGATGTAGCAACTTTCATAAGAAGCATCTAAGGGCATCGTGGACCCTAGTACTGGCAGGCCTGTGAGAGGGTCTTCTTTAGGATTCTGAGAGAGCTTTTATGAGGGTAGCTTTTAGTTGAGAGAGATTTATGTACTGAGAGTTGAGAGTGAGTGTGCTCCTCTTGTACTTGATTTTTCTCTTTCATAGTGAAGCTTTGCATGCCCCATGGAGAAGAGCCTTTGGGCTGATCCATTTACCTGATTGTATTCTTGTTTTTATGTTTTCTTTCTTCCTATTGTCAACAAAAGAATACCAGATCCTAAAGTGGTGGTGTCCTAATAAAGACATCCATAATAATTAGTATCAAAGCCATATCGGTTATCATAATAATTGATATCAGAGCCAGGTTGAGCCAGATTGGTACCGGAATAAGTTATGGTGGTGGTGATCAAGATTGAAGATGGAGAAGATAGGCACAATCAAGATAGAGATCAATCATGAAGGGTTGATCAACGCTCTCTTATACAAGAAGGAGCCGTCTACATGGAAGGTGCTAGTAAGAGCCTAGTGCAAGGTGGAGCTCCAGGTGGAGATGGATCGGGCATGAGATGGAAGACTTGGGAGGATGAGCGATATCACGAGAAGGCTATCCCAATCAGATCTTGAGTCAAGTGGAGCACGACACATGATGGAGATGGGATCGAGTAGCTTGGCTTGACTCCCATCTTTGTCTATCCATGAGTAGCAGGCGTGCCCCAAGGCATGGGGGTGAGATGGATCATAAGCTCTTAAAATCAGGTGGAGGTCAAATATCGAGTTAAGATAGAGATTGTTAAAATTTGATGCTCCGAATTCGATCCACGGTAGAGGAGAATTAGTATCAGCAAGCAGTCAAGCTGACTTAGATACGGGATCAAGCCAACTTGGGCTGAGATCGAGCTAGCTTGAACTATAGTCGAGCCAACTCTCTCAGATAGCCAGATAGTAGGAGTTCGGATGAGATGCAGTCGAGCTAGCTCGATCCCTAATTGAGTCGGCTCGACGAAGATGAATAGAATAGGATAGGGTTTTCTGTTTAGACTCAAATTGTGTTTAATCCAAAGGGTCTATGGGAGTTGCGCATGGACCATAGGATCCAGCAGTCATGAAGGATTGCAATCATGATTTGAAGATTAAAAAATATTCTAAGACTCCATCAAAATCATGTTTGACTCATATTAGGAGAAAGAGCCTTGTTAGGACTCCTATAAACTGCTGAGAAGGGGATTCTCATCCTATTTAAAGGCTATTGGTGCCATGGAAAAAGAGAGAGAGAGCATAGAAGGCTCTGGTAGGCACCAGGAGGAGCCTAAGAGAGTGTCGAGAGCATGCATCTTGCAGAGCAGATGCAAGTAGAGCATCATGGCAGAGCAAAGCATTAGGTAGAGTGAGGCAACGGTCGTGTAACTAGTCGTTAGGCATGATGTAGCAACTTTCATAGAAAGCATCCAGGGGCGTCGAGAATCCTGGTACTGGCAGGCCTATGAGAGAGTCTCCTTTGGGGTTCTAAGAGAGCTTTTGTAAGGATAGCTTCTAGTTGAGAGAGATTTGCGTATTAAGAGTTGAGAGTGGGTGTTCTCCTCTTTTACTTGATTTTTCTCTTTCATAGTGAAGCTTTGCATGCCCCATGAAGGCGAGCCTTTGGGCTGATCTGCGTACCTGATTGTATTCTTATTTTTATTTCTGCTTTCTTCTTGTTGTCAATAAAAGGGTACCAGATCTTGAAGTGGTGGTGTCTTGACCGAAACATCCCCAGCAATTGGTATCAGAGCAGTACCGATTATCATAACATTATTTGTCATATTTGGTTCTTGCTACTGCATCTAGATGTTCTTAGTAAGATCAATGACTCCTTCCTACCGAGAGATGTGATCAATCCGCTGAGGCGTACTACCCTCCTATTGATTCGATGTCTCTCTAATAGCATCTTAAGCAACCCTCTTTATTCAACATGGAGCCATCTTAATGGGCTTTCTGATTTTTTTTGAAATCTAATATCAAAAATCATACATTTATCAAAATTTAATCATAGTTATTTTTAAAATAAAAACCCTAAATCCTCATAAAGTTGGCTATGTGGTAACACCTGACATCCAATTGGTTTAATCTAGGACATCAAATCAATGAACTAGAATTCAAGGATCATGCTGGGATGCAATCAATGGTGTAATTTAATGATGCTCGACTTGATCAAAGTGGGGGTTGGTAGGCTGTCTGATAGTCAATAGTTAACATCCCTTCATCAGGGAGTATCAAGGCTATTATAGGATGTTCCCAACATTAGATGATCCTAGAAGAGAGATAGTCTACAGATAGATACATTTAGAGAGAGAAAGTAAAATTTTTAAGAGAAAAAAACTAGAGAGAAAGTGGAGAGAGAAAGCAAGAAGTGAGAGGAAGTGAGAGGAGAGAGAAACTCTTTTAACTCTTTTTCTCTTTTCTTAACTCTTTTTCTCTTTTCTTTCTTTCTTTCCTTTTTCCTTCATTTTTCCCTTTTCTTCTTCTTTTCTTTCTTTTCTTTTTGTTATTTTTCTCTCTTCTTATTTGTTCTACCTAATGGAATAGGGGACTTTGGGTCCCCGTTTGTTGCTTGGATTAGAGGCCACGACAAGCGTGGTTAGGGTTGGAAGTGGCCAAGGCGATGGTGGCGTAGCTAGTACTTTCCTTCCCAGCAATTGGCAGTGATGACTGTCATCGAAAGTGTCAGGGAAAACACGTAGGAAATCGAAGAAAAATAGGAGATTTAACTGAGTCCCTTTACATTAAAATTTGACGGTTCGTTGGCCAAAAATTAGATTTCAAAGGTTGAGGAAAATGATAAACCAAATTATCTTGAAGATTATAGAATCTTACCTATTTTTTTGGTGGTGTTTGGGCCCAAATCTGACAGGCATGATGAGCAACTTCTAAGAAGAAAAATAATATAAAAATCTAGCAAACCTTTGACTTGGGCCTTAGTTTTTGATGGGAAGAAGAGGAAAGCCCTCTTCCCCTTAAATAGGGTTGGAAGGGAGGAGTTTAACTCCTCCCCAGCGATGGTTTTTTGACTCCATTGAGGAGTCGTTCAAGAGAAGAAGACTCCCAATGGGAGTCTTCGCTTATTTTTTTTTTTAAAAAAAAAATTTCTACCACTTTAAGATTCATGTGACTATTTGACTAGGTTGGAGTATTATATTCTCTCCCCTAAAAGAAATTTCATCCTCAAAATTATTTTCTTGCTCAAGTCTCCAAGAATTTAGGGTTACTTTTTTCTCAAGTCACAAGCATCCTTTAATTTCAAAATTGAATCTTTCAACATAATAATTTTCAGTTAGCTTAAAAATAATTCAAGGTACTATACTTCTGCTATGCCACTTTAATTCAAATCCATCAATGTACTTGTGTCAAATCAAGTTTCTTAGTTGTTACAATCAATATAAGTTATCGTCCTAATGTCCCTAATGTCTACCTACCTACACTCGTATGTTTGATTCTATGTATCATAATTTATCTACTTATGCTTTAATACTATATTAATTACTCTGATACTATATAAATTATCATGCCCTCAACTTAAGATTGTGAATTTAGGGTTCATGGCAACCATCATATACTCATAGAAAGCTCTCTCTACAAGCATGCAAGGCATCACATCACGATATTATAAAGCAATAGTGAAATAAAATTTAAATAATTAATATTTAACTTTAATTCAAATAACTAAATTAAATATCTTACAAAATAAAATTTCATAGCTTTTCATCAACTTCAATAAATCCTAATCTAAAATAAAGATATCAAATTTGGTCTCTAATTTCCTCTCTTATATAGAATTTCATAGTCAGGCTAATTCTTTGAATATATAAAAATAATAAAATATAGAATAATGGGCTAGACAGCCTAGTAAGCAATATACACTTTAGCTAGATAAATTCAGTAATAATAATATACTGAAAATAAGCATGCAAGGTGCATTAAATAAAAATATGTGAGACTAATCAAATAATATCCATGCAAATTCTTTTTGGTTCATAAATTAATTTCTTTTAAAACATCACACCCATCTTGACACCTATGAACTAAATCAAAGTACCAGTGCATAATCTTCACTATTAGGATATCAAATATTCAGTGTTTAACTGCCTCACTAGTAGAGCATCAAAATACTAGTGCACAACCTCCACTAGCAAGGTATCAAGTACCAGTGTTTAACCATCCCACTGGCAGAGTATCAAGTACCATCATTTAACCACCCCTATTGGTAGGGTATCAAGGTACTAACACGTAACCCACTGGCAGGGTTCGATACATGTCAGACTACGAGTCAAAATTCATCTCAAATTAATACATTATCCTTAAAACATATTTCATATTTTAAATTGAATAATTCATAAAGCCATGTGACATCAAAATCAATTAGTATGGTTCATATCAAGTTCAATATATTTAATCATAATTCACTTAGTATTTTGAAAAAAAAGGATATATTTAGTAATAAGAAATACATGCATCATATTTATAAATTATGAATTGTCTAATATAAAACATATTTTCTAATTTGTAATAAATCTAGAAAGGTATAGTATTAGTTAGCTTGCAAGTGAAACTAACCAATTCATCAAATTAATTTTAAGATTCCCTACTAGAACTCGCCATTACTACTTCAAAACTTGTGCATCTTCTTGTGTAAGAGTATAGACCGTTCTTTGTGTCTAGGGTTCCGAATTTTCATCTTAATTTTGTTCAATGTTGGAATAGACTGACTTTCTATACTTTATGGGCTATCAGCTATTTTGTGGCTCTTCTGACACAACTAAGGCATGCACCAGTGTTCTAAAGATGATCCTTTTTACCATGAGCTTTACTACATCTGAAATGCTTTATACTATCAATGGATCCATTGTTACTATGGATCTCTTGTTTGAACTCTTAATATTTTTACTATTCTATCCTCGAGATTCATTTAATCTATTTCTTTTCATTTGATTTCTCTCTTTCTGTATGTTTCTTATTGACTTTTCTTTCAATTATTAATGGTTTATTCACCACATCTGTATAAGTAGTTAATTCATATGGTACTACTTGCTTTTTAATTTCTATCCTCAAGCCTATCTCAAACTTATACACTAAATCATGCTTGCCCTTAACTAACCTCGAAACAAACTTGGCAAGCTCATTAAATTTAGCTTCATATTTTGCAACTATCATACATTTTTGTTTTAGATAAATAAATTTCTGTTCTTTCTGAATTGTTACACTCCGAGAAAAAATACTGATCATAAAATATCCTTCGAAATCTCTCCTAGATAAGTTCTTCCCTATCTTATTTGTACTTGTATTATAGTCTTTGTCACCAATTAAATGCCTCACCTTGCAATATGTATGATGCTTAAAAAATCTTTTCATCATCATAGCATCTTATAATAGTAAATGCTTTCTCCATCTCCATGAGCCAATTTTCAGCTTCCAAAGGTTCTGTAGTTCTCTTGAAAGCCGATGGAGATAATTTCTTAAATTCTATAATATTATTGTATTGCTCTAGCCGCTCTCTATAACCTTGATGTGGTTGTGTCTATTGTTGCATTGGTGTTATTGCAATCACTATTGCTATAAATGTTGTTGCGGTTGCACCAAATAGACTAATTAAGGTCTATATTATTCGGGCCATGTATGGTTCTTGCTGCTCCATCTAGATGTTCCAAGTAGGATCAATCACTCCTTCCTACTGAGGAGTACCATCATCATATTGCTTTGATATCTCTCTAATAGCACCTCGAGCAACCCTCTTTATCTGACATGGAGCCATCTTAATGAGCTTCCCAAAATTCTCTTTTTAAACTTAATATCCAAGATCATACTTTTATCAAAATTTAATCATAATTATTTTCAAAATAAAAATTCTAAATCTTTATAGCGTTGGCGATGCGGTCTCATGTGACATCTAGTCAGTTTAATCTAGGTATCAAATTGATCAACTAGAATTCAAGGGTCATGTCAATGATGAAATTTAATGATTCTTGACCAGATCAAAGTGGGGGCTGGTAGGCTATCTGATAGTCAATGGTTAAGATCGCATCACTAGGATCTATCAAGGCTATTAGAGGGTGTTCCCAACATACAAGATCCTAGAAGTGAGACATAGTCTAGAAAGAGATACTTTAGATAGAGAAAGTGTATTTTTTATAGAGAGAAAGTAGACAGATGTTAGATGTATGCCCTATAAGCCAAGCTGGTGGGCACATGCAATATTTTGAGTGGCATAATTTTATAATTGAATTGTTCAAATGAATAAAATTGGGTCAACTTTTTATTCATGTTGTATCATGTGTCTATGAATTGTCTAAGAAATTAATAAGATGATGATACATATTTTCAAGAGTTGAGAATTTGAAACATGTGTTATTGGTGATTAATTTCTAAATGCTTTCGATCAATGAATCATCATGAGGATGATGATTGATCTAGTAAGATTAGTACATTGATCATTTTTCTCTGGATAGACTTGAAGGAAAAATTGTGTAGGGTTTCATGCATGCCTTTCGAAATTTTTTTAAAATAAAATGAGCGAAAGACTTAAGATTAATCCTATTAATCTATTCATACATATGATCAGATCATCAAACACCCACAAACTAGGATCTATGATATGACATGATGCATAAATAAATCTAAAAATAGAAAGTAAATAGGTATTGATCATATCAATACCCTAAATCAAATCTAGTATACTAGAGATCATATGTCTATACCTAAGCATGGGTTGAGAACTCCATTGCTGATTTTTGTGGATTTGATCATTGCTTAGAGCCACATAAGATGTCTAGCCTCTACAGGTTGTCCATACGAAGCTCCTATGCTAATCGAAGGTTCAACGATCAAAGATCTGCATGGAGTGCTAGCTCCTTTCAGATTCCTCCTGATGGTTGATCAAAATTATTTTCTTCAGATCTCTCAAACCCTCCAAGAGATAAAGAACTGGAGGAGGATGAATAAGAAGAGAAAATCTTTCTCTCTTCTCTCTCAAAAGTATGTACAAAAGGAATATAAAAAATCCTAGAGAAGAACCTCTACTTCTCTTTTTTCTTTTCTCTCAACAGGACATGCGATGGAGATGTCCTGGTGGAGGCCCACGCCCCTTAGAGAATAGCCCATGCCTCCTTATCTTTTCTCTCTATTTTTCATGGTGGAAAACCAACTCTTTTCCATGCCAAAAGCTCCTATATAGGTGGCATCCCATAGGAGTTTTAGTTTACCTCAAAAACCGAACTTGGAAAAGTCAAAGAGAGAAAGAATAGGGGGCGTCCAACTCTTGGATGCCTCCTAAAAATTCTAGGCGCAAGCACCCTTAATGCCATGCAGAAAACCTCCTCTATTCCATGCCAAAATATGATCCAATCTGATTTTATTTTAGGCACCATAATTGGAAGAGTTTGGAAATCATAAAACTCTATCAAATGGAGTCCAAGGGATAACAACTTTTCTTGTTTGACCTAGTCAAACTTTATTAGCAAAACCAAAAGAGAAAGGGTGTGCATAGGACTCTCTAGGCATGAGGAAACTTATGCCAATACAAAAGTGTTGACCCCATGATTGATTTTGATAATAGTCAAACTTTGAGTGTTTAAGTATTTAATCATGTATTTCAAGAATGGATGTAAGTTTTTTTAGGTTTTCAAGTTAAAATTATAAGTTTATCAAGTTGGAGATCAAGAAAAAGTGACAAGAAGCAAAATCATAATTTTATAAAATTAAAGAAAATCTATTTCGAAAGTCTCAAGAATAAACTTAGAAAATTTTTGATCTTTTGGAGGCAGTTCCATAATTTTTGGATGCATAAATTAGAAGAAAATCAAGTTTTAGCAAAAAGGTCAATCTAAGGGATGACCCCTAAATCATCCCCATTCAAAATGGGCTGCTCGGCATGCTTGGCATGCAAACTAGGCCATCCTAGTCTGAGATTGAGCCGACCTAGTCTCAATGGAAGCAAAAGATAGAAAGTGTAGAAAGCTAGTTTATCAAGACCTAAGGGACTGAGCCGACCTACTGATCGAACGGCTAGTTTTTTGCAGCTTTTTCAACGATCATTTCTCCACTCCAACGGCTATTTTAAGACTTTCAATGATTAGAACTGATCCTCAAGCTATCATAAAGAGTATAAAAGGTTAAAAAAATATTTGAAAAGAGAGATCAAGTGAATTGAAAGTAGAAATCATTAAAATAGTGAGATTCATTGAATATCTAAAGAAAAAGAGAGAAAAGAAAGGATCTTGTATATCAAATTCAGAGAGCTTCAAAGTGTGATCATTCTCATTCATTCAAGCTTCCTCTCAGCCTTCAAAGGAGAAAATACGAAACTTCAAGAGCCATCTTTCAGCCTCTCCATCAAACTTTAAAAAGAATTTTTTTAAAAATTTTTGTACTAAATTTTATACTTATATTTTTGTTTCTTTATAAGTTTCTTCGAAGGAAAGAAACTTGAGTTGTAGATTAGTCCAAGCCAAAAATTGGATAGTGTAAAGATTATGGTTGGTGCTCTTAGATTAAAACCAATCGAGTTGATAGTGAACCCAAGAAAACTATCGGTGTAGGATTGTAGTTGGTGAGCCCGACAAAATTAACTGAATTGTTTGTGATCTCGGGTCAAAACAAATGCACTGTAATCTCGGATTATAGTGGAATTTTTAAGGAAATAGCTTGAAAAGTGGACGTAGGTGCGGGATTGCATCGAACTACTATAAAATTTTTATGTATTTATTTTATGATTTTGCTTTTTTTGCTTTCCTTATTTGCTTTATATATTTGCATTAGTTAGTTGCTTTTAATTTTGCTACTACATATTGCTCATTCACTATAAGCACTCAAGTTTCTCTTAATTAGAAGTACATATTTATTTTAGAGTATAATTTAGCTAAAAATTTTATAAACTCAATTCACCTTCCCTCTTGGATGGCCATACTTAGACAACAAGTGGTATCAGAGCAGGTGCTCTATTATTAGTTATTGACCTAACCGTCAAGAGCTAAAGATCTAGGCAATCCAAATGAATTTTTTGTTTAGTGAAGGCTATTCTATTGATAGACCCCTAATGCTTAATAAATCAAATTATAGTTATTGGAAAGCATGCATGCATATCTTCAAATAAGCATACGATTATAACTTATAGAAGATTATAATTGATGTCTCACACACCCTCAAAGCATTGCTTGAGCATGATAAAGAAATGAGCCAACTAAATGCTAAAGCAATGAATTTACTTTATTGTTCATTAGACATAAATATTTTTAATATAACTTCTTCATGTATTTCAATAAATCAAATATGGAAGAAATTAGAAAATACTTTTGAGGGAGCAAATCAAAGAGAAACATCAAGCTCCTAAGAAGAAAAGGTAGCTCACCTCAACTCATGCCTTATGGTGCATGAAGATGAAAAGAAGAAGAAAAGAAAGAAACAAAAGAAAAAAAATAATGTTTAAGAGGGAGCAAGGCAAAGAAGAGAATGAGAAAGGGGAGGAAGGTATAGAAAGTTGTTGCCTCATGGCTTAAAATGATGAGGTATATCATGAACACTCCTCTAAATTTTCTTTTAACAAATTATATGAAGCCTTTAATGACTTAATGGATGAACATAAAAAAGTAAGGCTACAAAACAAAGAGCTTAAAAAATCTAACTTATATTTGACTGAAAAGAAAAATAAAGTTTCAAGTGAAAAAAAAGATCTATTGAAAAATATAGAAAACATAGCCAAAGAAAAGAAAGATTTTTTGACATAAATTGAAATCCTAACTAAGAAAAAGAAGAATATAGTTAAATCTAAAAATTTTTTAGTTAAAAAAATATTAAGCTTAAAAAGAAAAATGATACTTTAAAATCCTTCCTAAAAGAAAATGAAAATCTTTCAATTGAAAAGAAAGAGATCTTAGGAGAAAATAAAAAATTAAAAAGAGAAGTTGAGGTTTTGAAATCTATTGTAGAAAATTTTATAATTAGCTCTCAAAATCTTTAATCTATGGTAAAAACTAATGAGGCTATTTTCAATAAAATAGAAATTGATTTTAATATTTTAAGAAAATAGCACAATGGTAAAATTATTTTCATAAGAGATTCAACTAAAGACCATTCTATTAAGTGCTTTAAATATAATCAAATTAGCCACAAAATTTTAGAATATAATTTTAAAAGAATTGGCCAAACTTTGATTAAATAAATTTGGATTCCAAAGGAAACCTTGAATACTAACTCCTACGGATCCAAGATGACTTGGGTACCAAAAGTCATTAAGTGACTTTGCAGGTGCACCAAGGATCCAAATGAAATGAAAGAAAAAATAAATTTATGGATACCTTGAAAATGAAAAGAGATGGGTATTGATGCATGGTATAATCTAAAATTTTTCTCACATCATACCATCAATAATTGTTAAAGTTATTTTGATTAAATTTATTAACTTTAATATGATTTCATATTATGTTTACTTGCTTGAAATTTTTTTCATATATTAGTAAGATTAGTATGATTGATTGATTTTGATGATTTGAATACTTTAATTTTAAAGATCAATATGCTCTTTTCTATATCATGCTATGAATTGAAATTATCTTAAAAATCAACATGACTTAATAGCTTCCCCAAATCAATTTTCTAATTGATAAACTTAAATTGAAAGATGCTTAATTGGATATGAATATTTTTGAATTGCTAAACATACAATTAAAACTAAGTTTGACATTCTCACTCAAAATGCTTGATGTATTAAGTTGCATTGCATTTTAAGTTTATCCTTAAGAATTTAAAATTCCATAGTTAGATCAAAACATGGAGCCAATATCTAGATCCCTCTTATTTTAACTTCAATTGATTTTATCCCCCAACTTGAAGAATGTCTTTCACACTCGGTATCAAATTAAATTTGAAATGTATTTTCATATTTTTTCTATTATTTTCAAGCAATGAATCTAAAAATTAGTTTTTCTTTAATCTTTAAGTGGTATCAAACTTTTAAAAAAATTATTAATTAGTCTAAATTTTAGTTCTATTGATATCATGAAAACTTCTAAGTAAATTATTTAATTTAATTTTTAAATAATTAGTATCAAGATAATTATTATTTATTTTAAATATCAAAGCTCTTAGTATGAAAACTTTCATAATTGCTATCAAATAGTACATCATTATCTTATACTTCAATACTTTATCTTTTAGGAAAAGTAAAAGAATATCTTTATCTCAAATCTAATTTTGCAAAGCTATATTCTTGATGCTACATCATTTGAGACAAATCCAAATAGTTCATACCTTTTCTAAACTTAATTGCCTGATATTTCATAAGAAAAAGAATAAAATGATCTTTCAAAGAATAACAAAAAATATATTTATAATTTACTTTGGATGATTTGTCGATATCAATTCAAAATCTTTAGGCAACAAGTTGTTAAGAAAAATCTTTGGGCAAGTTGTTATTTGATTTTATTTTCAAAGCTATAAAAAAAATTAAAGAAAAGATTAAATGGTATCATTCTTGTCTTGAATTTTATTGTATTTTTTTTGGTAAAAGAAAAGAATGTTTTATCTCAAATCTGATTTGGCATAGCTTATATGATGTTATTTGAGATAAAATCAAGAATTTTATATCTTTTTGAACTTGATTAAATATTATTTCTTAAAAAAAGGATCTAAGTTTAAATAGAATATCTCTCTATGATTTATTTTGTATGATTTATTGATATCAAATCAAATTATTGACTCATCTTTTTCAAACAAAAATTTTAATGATTAATATCAAATAGATCATTATCGTCTTATATTCTATTGCCTTATCTTTGAAAAAAAAAAAAAATCCTTGCATATAATCTGATCTACTTGAATATATTTTTGATATTATACCTTAAGATAAATTATAAGATTGATACATTTATGCTTCAAATTAATTGATACTACTTAAGAAGAGAAAGTGATATTTTTTGAAAAATTAAATAAATCTCTTTATGATTTGCTTTGAATGATATATCCAAAAATAAATTTTAAAAATGCTCTTCTTAAATTTTTTAAAGTTGATATCATGCAAAATATTTTAAGAATGTTATCATTTGCTTTCAAAGCCAAATTTTTAAAGAAAACTTTAGTTTTATTCATTCAGGATTAGGTAGCTTATAATATTTCTTATATTTTATTGATTTTTCTTTTAGCAAAAGAATAGTTTCTTTATTTCAAATATGAATTTTCATGGTTATATTCTTGCTATTATAATATTTAAGATAAATTCTTGTGATATAAGTTTGAATGATTTACTTTAATACCAAAGTAAAGAGAAGTATGTTCAAGGCTATATTATTCAAATTTTTGAAGCCTAGAGTTCTTATTAATTAAAATTGAGAAGTACATCTACATAGCGTACTCTTAAATTTTAATGGATTGTTACTATAAACATCTTTTGAAGTAAATGAAAAGTAAATTTTTAAAAAAATTTAGTTTCTATATAAGTGAATGCTATGTTTAATTGAATTGAATGCATAATTTAATTCTTAATTCACTTAATTGATGCTTGTTCTCTTAAAATTTTATTTAATTTTAAAATAGTTTTGTTTGCAAAACTAAGAGGGAGAAAATACCAAAGATAAAATGGTTACTAACTTGGTATCAATCAAATTTAAAAATCTAAACTTAAAAATTAAAATTATATTAATTAAGATTAATGTGGTATCAATTAATTATGCTTAACTTGAAAGAAAAAGAGAGAGTAATAAAAATTATATAGCTTAAGCATGCAAATTTTGAAAAAGAAAAATGAAAGATAATGCTATAGAATGAATATATATATATCATTTTGATAATCTAAATTTAAAATATGCTTATTTTGAAATACAAAGGAAGAGAAAGTTGAAAAGTAAACTAATCCAACTATTAATATGAAAAATAAAAGAAATTTATTGATTTGATTTGATTAAAAAAATATTTATGAATTTATGATCTTAAATTCTCTATCAATTACCTTATTTTGAGTCTTATTGATTTTAAATATTCCATTAAATACTTTGTAATCTTTTTAATTTATGCCTTCATGTGTTTATTCAATTTAATTTACTTGATTTAAAGTGCTATCAAATAAATAAATTATTCTTCAATATTAAAATTATTTAAAGTGGTATCATTAATATGTTGGTTTCATATTTTGATTTGCATGATTATTCTTAATAATTGATTGGAGTTAAATTAAATAGAAAATATATTCTTACTCTAAGAAATAAATTTCTAAACCTAATTTTGGAACTCATTAAAAATTTAAATTTGATACTAAATTTTTGATGTGCATTGCAAAATTCTTATAAAATATTTGCATTAAAGCAATTTTTACTCAAAGTAATAAATTTAAAAAAAAGATGACTATCGTTTTTGATACATATTTATTTTACTTTACTCGATACATATCTTTTTCAAACTTAATTGACTAAAGTTTCTTAAGAAAAGAAAAGATTGAATATTAAAGTATATATTATACTTGATTTCATGGTTAAATCTTTTGAAAAGTTCTGTTCCTCTTAAAGCTTAAAAGTATATATTTAAAAATCTAATTAAAAGATCATATTCATTTAAAAAGAAGGAGAGTCTATAATATTTGAATTCAAACTAATTTTTGAAAAAAAAATATTCAATCAAAAGAAGAGATAATCTATTTGATTTAACTTTATGAATTTGATACATCTCTCAATTTAATCTCTTGATGTTGATTTTGATGATTTTTTTTTCTATTCTTTTCTATGAGCTTTTTGATGTTGTCAAAAAAGGGGAGAGGTATATTGAGTATATGTTTAAAGAATTATACTTAAGAAACTCAATGAATTTCATGCTTGGAACCTTAATACTTATTATTTTAAATTAAAATATTATTTTGATATGAGTATATAAATTATGTGAAACAATAATTGGAGCTTTCATGAAGTGTGCATTTATGTTTATGTATATTATCACTTCATGACTTATACTAGCCAATTTATTGAAACATATTAAATTATATTTTTATGCATATACTCAAAGTTTTGCCATCATCAAAAAGGAGGAGATTGTTGATCCCATAATAGATTTTGATGATTGTCAAAGTTTGAGTGTTTAAGTATTTAACCATATATTTCAAGAATGGATGTAGGTCTTTTCAGGTTTTCAAGTTAAAAGTATAATTTTATCAAGTTGGAGATCAAGAAAAAATGACAAGAGGCAAAATTATAATTTTACAAAGTTGAAGAAAATATATTTCGAAAGTCTCAAGAATAAGCTTAGAAGATTTCTGATCTTTTGGAGGCAGTCCCATAATTTTTGGATGCATAAATTAAAAATAATCAAGTTTTAGCAAAAGGGTCAACCCAAGGGATGATCCCTAGGTCATCCCTTTTCGAAATGGGTTGCTCGACATGCTTGGCATTCAAATTGGGCTGACCTAATTTGAGACTGAGCCAATCCAGTCTCAGTGGAAGCAAAAGATAGAAAGTGCAAAAAGCTAGTTTATTAAGATCCAAGGGACTGAGCCAACTCAGCTATAAACTAAGTCGATCCAATTTGGACTGAGCCGACCCAGTCAAAAACTAAGCCAATCCAGTGATCATAATAACTAGTTTTCTACAACTTTTTCAAACAGTCATTTCTCTACTCCAATGGCTATTTCAAGGCTTTCAATGGCTAGAACTGATCTACAAGCTATCATAAACAGTATAAAAGGCTAAAGAAACATTTGGAAAGAGAGAACAAGTGGATTGAAAGTAGAAATCATTAAAATAGTGAGGTTCATTGAATATCTTAAGAAAAAGAGAGAAAAGAGAGGATCTTGTGCACCAAATTCAGAGAGCTTCAAAGTGTAATCATCTTCATTCATTTAAGTTTCCTCTCAGCCTTCAAAGGAGAGAATAGAAAGCTTCAAGAGCCATCTTTCAGCTTCTCCATCAAACTTCAAAAAGAGTTTTTTTTCTTTTTATTTTTGTGCTAAATTTTATACTTATATTTTTGTTTCTTTACAAGTTTTTTTATGGGAAAGAAACTTGGGGTGTAGGTTGTGAAGGAAAAATCCTGATTTCTCGGATCAGGTTCGTTCAGATCTTGATTGGATCAAGAGAGATATTTCAAAAATTTTTCTTTTAATTCTAATTCAGATCTAAGACATTTTAGATCTAATTTTATGGATCTAATAAAATAAAATAAAAGTAAATTAAATCTAGTTTAATTTTATACCTTTTGTTGGATAATCAGATTATCCTATGATGATCCTGCTGATTGCCTGAGGTTCTGGATCTAGCCTCATAAGTGCCTGGCCTCTATCGGTATCCACTCAGACTGGATCTGGAGATCTTCTTCTTCTTTATTATCTCACCAAATATTAGATCTGAATTTGATTTGGAGGATCTTCAAAAACTCCTTTCGAAGATTTGGAATCGTCTCTTGCAGCAGTGCTGCCTTCTTCCATTCTCGTCACCTTTCTCTTGCCTGAATCGCACCAAACTGGAGCCCAAATCCCCTTGGATATGGAGAGGAGAGAGGGGACCTGAAGATGGCATGGAAGAGGGAGAGGAGTAGCCTTATGATGTGCGCTATGGGAGATAATCTCTAAAGCTTGGCACAGATAGGGTTTTTATAGACCCTACTGTGCCATGCAGTGCCACATTATCCCGATCAATCACGTTGCTTCGTGCAATCAGATCTAAATCTGATTGATGGGATGACATCAACTGATCCAATCAGATGAGAGCCCTTCTCCATCACCCTTAGGTGGCACCAAGATTGGTCAAAGCTGAGTCTTAGGTGCCTACCTAAGTTGATTCTAAGAAGCAACCTAGAGTCCCATCTGTATGGGACTCCAGGCATCCCTATCCTTAGGCGCACACCTCCCTAGGCATGCACCCCCTCCTTTTCATTTTCTAGCAAGGGGACAAGCCCCTATCTACTCTCCTATGGGTGCATGACATATGGGCAGATGTCTAAGTGTCAAAGGTCAATGTTTGATCAAAGTCAAAAGATAAGAATTGGCAGGTGACGGAAAATGACAGGTGTTGTTTCCAATTTATCTCATAAATTAAGAAAACCCTTTTCTGATCTAGACAAGCTTCAGTCAGATCAAGTAAAGATACCTGAGTGAGTACAAATATATTTGGCTCAGTCGAGAAGACTTTTAATGATTGTAGAAGGAGAACGTTAGGCTTAATCTTGTGCTAGCATGATTTTCTTGAACCTAACTGAATCTACTTCAAATCAATTGAACTGGGTTAGTCCAATTAGTGATATGTAGATCTAAACCCTTGTTTGTGTGACCCAGTTAGGTTTAGTTCTGTATGGTAATAGGATATGTCATGATCTCTATCATCGACATCATCGAAATACCTTTCGATAGATAAGAACTTTTCTGATTCAAACAACTAGAATGAACGATCATCTAAATCATTCTAATTGCTCCCAAAATCCACCAGTGACACCTACCAGTATATGGTGGCAACCCATTAAAATTCAAAATGAATCTCTCGGTGTAGCTATCTGTGTGATTAAGTTCTTCTATCTTGAGCCCCGATCAGATTAGGATTTAGGTGAACTCGTCAAACCCAAATTTTTTATCATATGATTTAATCATTTGATTCAAGTCCGATGTGAAAACCTTAATAGAAACTCTTTCTATTATTTCACTCTGCCATGGCCATGGGCTTATGGACTTGATTCTCATGATTATCATAGGGCTGCTCCTTATCTATCGAGGTAGATAGATTTTCTCTTGGTGCAATCTAATTCCTACAATGAACATGCTCTAGCCAACATACACCTTAGGGTTCCAAATGGCTAGGAGATCGAGACATGGTGTAGTCAAACTATAACACCCTCAGGATGAACTGTCGATGCACCTTAGGTCAAAGAACCAGACACACCACTGCAGCTTCGAGCTAGTCATTGATGAGAAGGTAGACTTCCTTATGACTGCTCGAGGTGGTCACGCTGAGTGCCCTCGTTCTCTAACGAGTACCTATACTCTCGCTCTGGTATCTCTACACCATAGACTCAAGACTCACTACTATAAACAAGCGATTGTATACCAACCTTCCAGATCAATCACCATCCTCATGATGATCCTATGGTTAGGAGCATTTTATGAGTTAATAATGAAAATTCATGTCTTAAATTTTCAACTCTTGAAAAAATGAATTATCATTATCATTAACTCAAGAAATGTATCACAGACACTAAGTACATATTGGTGATAGAAAATAATCCATTTTATTATTTATAGTCAAAATTATAATTTTGCCCCTAGAAGTGCATTACAAGTGTCAGCCAATTTCGACTTCTAGGGCACACATATCTAACAAACTCCCACTTTATCTAAAGCTAATTAGCTACAAATCTAAGTCCCATCTTCTTAAGATGGGCTTCGATTTTCTGCTAGCCCAATGACTTTGTGAGTAGGTCCGTTGTATTATCTGTGGAGTCGACTCTCTTGACCTTGACGTAATCCTTCTCGTGGTAATTACGGATGAGATGGTATCGCCGCTCGATGTGCTTAAATTTTCGGTGAGACCTCGGCTCCTTAGCAAGGGCTATGGCGCCATTATTATCATAGTATAGAGGAATGGCATCTGATGGCATCACTTCGATCTCTACGGCAAACTTCTTATACCAGAATGCCTCCTTCATAGTTTCTGATACAACGATGTATTCTGCTTCTATGATGAAATCTGCTGTCACTGTCTGCTTGAAACTCTTCCAATTGATAGCACCACCATTACACACAAATAGACTCCCACATGTCGACTTTCGATCATCTACATCGAACATAAAATTTGAGTTTATATACCCCTAGACTTGGAGTTCTTCATTACCAAAAATCAACAACATATCCTTAGTTCTTCTCAAGTACATAAGGATACATTTCACAAAAGTCCAGTGTTCTTCATCTGGATTCGACTGATATCTGCTTGTGACACTCACAGCATGGGCTATATCAGGTCGTGTACATAACATGGCATACATGAGGCTTCCTATTGCTGAAGCATAAGGGATCTTGCTCATGCATTCTATTTTCTTAGGTGTGCTAGAGCACATCTTCCTGGAAAGATGAATGCCATATTTAAAGGATACCAAATCCCTCTTAGAGTTTTCCATGGTAAACCTCTTTAGCACTTCTTCTATGTATATCTTCTATGAAAGTCCTAGCATCCTATTTGGTCTATCTCTATAGACCTTAATTTCTAGAATAAAGGATGCTTCTTCTAGGTCTTTCATAGAGAATTCTTTGGATAACCAGATTTTAACTATGGTTAACATGAGAATATCATTCTCAATAAGGAGTATATCATCCCCGTACAATACAAGAAAGATAACAGCGCTCCCACTAATCTTTTTGAAGATACATGGTTCCTCATCGTTCTTGATGAAACCTAACAATTTAATCACATCATTGAAATAAGTATTCCAACTCTAAGATGCTTGCTTAAGCCCGTATATGGACCTTTGCAGCTTGCATACCTTGTGATCAGCATCACTATGAAGGAAAAATCCTAATTGTTCAGACCAGGTTCGCTCAGATCTGATCGGATCAAGAGATATATTTCAAAAAAAAATTTCTTTGATCTAGATCAAATCTGGGATGTTTCAAATCTGATCTTTATTATTTTAATAATTAAAATAAATTTAGATAAATTAAATTAAATTTAATTTATCTTAACGTAGGATAATCCTATTACCCATTGATGATCCTATAAGTAGCGAAAGGTTCTAGATCTTGCCATGCAAGTGCCTGGCCTCTATCAGTATCCACTCGAGTTGGATCTGGAGATCCTCTTCTTTCCTATCACGTCTCCAAAAATCAGATCTGAATCTGATTTGGAGGATCTTCAAATCACTTTTCGAAGATTAGCAGTTGTCCTTTGCAGCAGTGCAGCCTTCTAGCTTTCTATCACCTTTCTATTATCTGGATTGCACCAACATGGATCCCAAACTCCTTTGGGCATGGAGAGGAGAGGGAGAAGATGGACTTGGCATGGAGGAGGAGAGAAGAGGCAGCCTTGGGGCATGGGAATTTTCAATGCTTTTTGAGTTGGATGCAGGATCTTATTTATAGACTATGCGTGATCCAACTTCTCTTCTTTCCAACGAATCACAACCCTTTGTGAAATCAGATGTAAACCTAATTGGTGGGAATAGAATTCCTTCGATTCCTCCTTAGATGGTGCCTAAGATCAGTCAAACTTGATTCTTAGGAGAAGTCCAATCGAAATTCAAAAAAGAGATGGAGTCCCTATCCAATAGGGACTCTTGGGCGCCTCCAACTTGGGCACACGCCAAGGGTGGTGTGCACCCTCCTCCTTGCTAGGTTCTAGTAGGGGGACAAGCCCCACCAGCTCTCTAATAGGTGCGTGACATGTGGACAGAAGTCAAAGTGTCAATGGTCAATATTTGTCTTACAAAATAAGACAACCCTTTTCTAACCTAGACAGGCTCCAGTCAGACCAAGTGAAGGCCTCTGATCGAGTATAAACTCCTTCGGCTCAGTCAGGGCAACTATTTATGATAGTAAAAGAAGAACGTTAGGTTCAATCGAGTGCTAGCATGATTTTCTTGAACCTAATTGAATCTCATTCAGATCAATTGAACTGGATCAGTTCAATTGATGATCAGCAAATTCAAATTCTTGTTTGTGTGACCCAGTTAGGTTCAATTCTATATGGTAATGGGATATGTCATGATCTCTATCATTGACATCATCAAAACTTCTTTCGATGGATTAGAACTCTTCTAATTCGAACAGCTAGAATGATCGATCATCTAAATCATTCTAATTGCTCCCAAAATCTACCAATGACACCTAGTAGTATATGTGGTGGCAATTCATTAGAGCTTGAATGGCAAACCTCTTGGTGCACACGAGTGTGTGATTAAGTTCTTCTATCTTGAGTCGCCGATCAGATTAGGGTTAAGGTTGAACTCGTCAAACCCAAGCTCTCTGTCATATGAGGTAATCATTTCTGATTCAAGTCTGATGGTGAAAAGCTAAATGGAAACTCTTTCTATTTATTTCCTTCTGCCGTTGGCCATGGGTTTTTGGACTGGATTCTCATGATCATCATAGGGCGCTCCTCTAACACGAGGTAGATAGATTCCATCTTGATGCTATCTAGTTCCTACATTGAACATAGCTAAGTACCAACATATACCTCGTGAGTATGTTCTCATAGTGGCTAGGAGATCGGAGTGTAAGTGCTGTACCACTCTAGAGTTGCTATATAGCACTCATCAACAGCGCTCTCAAAGGTAGAACACATATCGATCACACTACTAGGTCAAGACATCGGCATAACAGATTTACGCGCATCGGTCAGTCATTGATGAGAGGTAGACTTCCTAATGACTACTCGTAGGTGGTCATGCTGCTGCCTTCGATTCTCCTAACGAGTTACCTATACTCTTGCTTCGTTTCTCCACTGCTAAGACTTAAGACTCATCTACTAAGAGACGATTGTAACACACAACCTTCCAGATCAATCACCATCCTCATGAATGATCCTATGGTCGGGAGCATTTTAATGAGTTAATTATGATTATTCATGTCTTAAATTTTCAACTCTTGAAAATATGAATTATCATTATCAATTAACTCGAGATGTATCACAGAACATTAAATATACTATGTGATAGAAAATAACCCATTTTATTGATATAGTCAAATTATAATTTTGCCCCTAGAAGTGTAATTACAAATGCCAGCCAATTCTGACTTCTAAGGCACATATATCTAACAATCCCTTCACTTGTCCTAAAGCCAATTGGCTTAAATCTAAGTCCCATTTTCTTCAAGGTGGGGCTTCGTATTTTGTTGTCCCAACGGTTTAGAGTGGGTCTGCCGCAATGTCTGCGGAGTTGACTCTCTTGACCTTGACGTAACTCTTCTCGAGGTAACCGTGGATGAGGTGGTATCGCCGCTCAATGTGCTTGGATTTTTGGTGAGACCTTGGCTCCTTAGCAAGGGCTATGGTGCCATTGTTGTTGCAGTACATAGAATGGCATCTGATGGCAATTACTTCCGATTTTGTTAGCACTTCTTGTATCAGAATGCTTCCTTCGTACACTCTGATGTAGTGATATATTCTACTTCCATGGTGGAATCTGCTATCACGGTTTGCTTGAAACTCTTCTAGCTGACAGCACCACCATTGCACACAAACAGACTCCCAGATGTCGACTTTCGATCTTCTACATCAGATATGAAATCTGAGTCTGTGTATCCCTAGATTTGGAGTTCTCCATTACCAAAGACCAACATCATATCCTTAGTTCTTCTCAAGTACTTAAGGAATACATTTCATAGAAGTCCAGTGTTCTTCACCTGGATTTGACTGATATCTGCTTGTGACACTCACAACATGGGCTATATCAAGTCGTGTACATAGCATAGCATACATGAAGCTCTCTATTGCAGAAGCATAAGGGATCTTGCTTATGTGTTCTATTTCCTCAGGTGTGCTAGGGCACATCTTCTTGAAAAGATGAAATACCATTCTGAAGGATATTAATCTCCTCTTAGAATTTTTCATACTAAACCTCTTTAGTACTTCCTCTATGTACATCTTCTGTGAAAGTCCTAGCATCCTATTCAGTCTATCCCTATAGAACTTAATTCCTAGAATAAAGGATGCTTCACCTAGGTCTTTCATGGAGAATTTCTTGGACAACCATATTTTGACTGTCGTCAACATGGAAATATCATTCCCAATAAGAAGGATGTCATCCAGTCATCTACATACAATACGAGGAAGACAACAGCGCTCCCACTGACCTTTTTAAAGACACACGGTTCCTCTTCATTTTTGTTGAAACCAAACTTTTTGATCACATTATTGAAATGAGTGTTCCAGCTTCGAGATGCTTATTTAAGTCCATATATGGACCTTTGTAGCTTGCAAACCTTGTGATCAGTATCACTGGATGTGAAACCTAACAGCTATTCCATATAGATATCTTCCTTAAGATATCCATTCAAAAACACCATTTTCACGTTCATTTGCCATATTTCCATAATCGAAATAGGCTACGAATGGGAAGCAATGTGTAGGAAGATTTTAGCATAGCCACTAGGGAAAAGTATCGCTGATAGTCAATGCCTTTCGTGTTGACTATAACTTTTGCCACTAGTCCTAGCCTTGAATGTCTCTACATTCCCCATTCTACACGCAATCTTTCTCTTTGAAGATCATTTAATACCCAATAGTACTATACCTTCTGGTGGATCTTACCAAGGTCCCAAACTTGGCTCGATGCATCGAGTCAATTTCCTGACTGCATTGCTCTTGCCATTGTTTGGAGTCAATATCTGAATATCCGCTCGTTGTAGGGTTTTGGGATGCATCAACATGAGCACGCGAATTACCTATGAGGAATATTTTCTCTACTTCTCTGATATAATACGCGTAAGCATCTTTCAGGGGGACGAAAAACTCTTTCTGAATCTATGAGGTGTAGGAAGGTAGTGTTGTTTATTGGCTCAATTTGATTTAGTTCTAATTCGTCCTTAGCTCGTTTGTGAGAACTTTCTCATCAAGCTTAATCTGCTTTCAATGCCATATCTTGATAAACTATGTTTTTAAGAAAGATGCATGTCGACTTCACAATCACATTTTGTGGTCCTTTCTGAATGAAAGAAAATAGTATATCAATGACTCTTTAAGAATATCCGCTACGAATCGGCTCGTAAAGGACCTACAACTCTAACTTGTCCGCCATTTGTTGTCTTTGACAGAGCTGGACAACCCCAAATTTTGAGATGCACCTCAGACTTGATTTTCTTACCACTGCCATATCTCTCATATGGTGTGGTAGGAACGGTCTTAGAGGAAACGCCTTTCAGTAGATAAAGTTGAAGTTAACAATGATGTCCCTCTAAAGAAAAAATCAAGGAGTCTGTGAAGCTGCAATTCAATGGATTGCCCATGATCCAATAGAGTCCGACTTCTCCATTCTAAATCCCATTGAGTTTAGAGGTGTTCCTGGGTAGAGTCATTGGAGAGACTATGCCATTTTTCGTTGATATGTTTAGGAATTTTTGACTAAGGATTCCACCCTCCTCGATCTGATTGAAGAACCTTAATGGGTTTTTTAGTTTATTTTTCTACTTCATGTTTGAATTCGTTGAACTTTTTAAAAGCTTTAGACTTATGTCTCATGAGATACACATACCCATACCTAGATAGATCATTGATAAAGGTAATGAAGTAGATTAAAATTGCCTCTAGCCGGCACATCAAATGGGCCGCATACATCTGTATGTACTAGGGCAAGGAGATCTGTGGCCCTTTCCCCGTATCCAACAAAAAGGAGTTTTGTCATTTTGCCTTAAAGACAAGATTCACAAGTTGGATATGACTCAGAAGTCAACGGACTCAATAGCCCATTTTTCTCCAATTTGTTGATCCTATCTTCTGCTATATGACCTAATCTTAGGTGCCATAGATATCTATCGTTTGGACTATCCTTAGGTTGTTTGGCATTCACGTTTTGCTCGATAGTTAGAACAGATACATCAATATGTAGCTGATAAAGACAGTTAATAAGAAAACCATTTGCAATTTTATTTCTTTCATAAAGAATATTATAATGGTCCTTAAAGAAGGTAATCACATAGCCTTCTAGTGCTAAGCATTAAACATAAATCAAATTCCTGCTAGCTGTAGGCACATAATAATAGTCTTTCAAAACTAAGTCTAAACCAGATGGTAATCGAAGAGGGTATATTTCCATGACCACGACAGCAACTCTTGCTCCATTACCGACACGTACAATCATGTCTCCATCCTTCAACTTCCTGCTATCCTCAAGATCCTGCATGGAAGTGCACAGATGAGCACTAGAACCAGAGTCAAGCATCCAACTGGATGCAGAAGAAACTATAAGATTAGACTCAATAATGAGCATACCTCCAGAAGGACCTTCCTTCTTGTTCTTCAGGGTGGCCAGGTAAGTGGGCAGTTTTGCTTCCAGTGGCCGTTGCTGTTGAAATGGAAATACATTTCTTTGGCAGTGGCTTTCATCTTCGGCTCTACCTTCTTCTTCTTTCCTCCTTCCATCTTCTGCTTTTTTGTAGACTTCTTTTTCTTTTCAGAAGATTTTCTTTTGGAAGAAGTCTGTTCCATAGCAAGAACTAAGTCTTTAGAACCTTTCATAGAAAGCTCAGCGGTGACCAGCATATTCATTAATTCGACCAAGAAATTTTGAAGTTTATGCATGTGATAATTCATGATGAATTGCCCATATGCATCAGTCAAGGATTGCAGAATAACATCATTCTATAGATCCAAGTCTAACTTCACACCGAGCTTCTCAAGCTCTTCCAAGTCCTTGATCATCATCAGACAGTGATCTTGGACTGACTGCCTATCACACATCTTAGCCTTAAAAAGTCGTTTCGTGATTTGATATTTTGCTGCACGACTCTGTTCACCAAACATCTCCTACAGGTGAGCCAACATTTGGCGAGCAGTTCTGATATCTTTATATTGGTGTTGGAGCTCATCAGACATCGAGCCCAACATATAATATCTGGCCTTATTATCTTCATCTATCCATTTTTCCAGAGATGCTCTCTATTCAATGGATGGATGGGCTGGTATGGTGGGAGGGTTCTGATCCAATACATGTGTTAACTTCTCGAAACCCAAAACGATTTTGTAGTTCCTGAGCCAATTTTTATAATTGGGTCTGGTCAGTCTATGTGTGTGCAGGATACGTGCCAATGGGTTGGACGCAGATATTTTTCTGTCTAGAATCAAAGATTCTAGTTACATACTGTAATTATGACTTGACCAATTTATTTAAAAAAATTATTTTTAAATAAATTAGCTCTCACTATTTTCTCGAATTTCTACACTCCCTCTGTAGAGAAGCAAAAATCTCCATGATTAATGATTTCTAGTGGGTGGTGCGGTCTCACCAACTAACTCATCACTTCACCTAACAGTTATTGGTGATGGTTAGCCAATGAGTGAACAACTCTTGTTCAATGATTCTCTAATCATGGTGCACCCAAACTTGATCTCTAATTCATGAATCTCACCGTATCCAGAATATTGATCCACTCTTTAGTTAAGTTAGACCCACTATTTGCACAGACTGGATTCCTAATTGAGACTCTTACCATATCCAAAATATTGAGCCCAACTCATCCTCCAGCCCATAGCATCCAATGCCTAATAGACTTGGTTACATCTTTCCGATGCAACTGAGCCACTGTATCTAGTCGAAAATAATCAACCCTGGAAAGGGTCCGCACATCTATAATGATGGAAGACCTCAGACTTAATCTTTTCTTAGGGAGAATTGATTCAGGTCTCATTAAACTAGACTTGTCATAGTCATAATAATTATGACTAACCTAGTGGCATGGATTAGCTCGGATTATTGACCACGTCAAATCAGAACTGAGTCAACAGATATGGCCAGGTAAGTGAGACCGATGGAAGGGATATGCTATTAACTCGTATAAGAACGCATTCAGATCGAGTAGCTCCCAATTAAAATTCAGTCGGTCGTATGTGCCAAACTTACCTTAGACACCAAATTGTTGAGTCAGAACCAATTGGGTTAGTCTACAATCCAGACTCTAACCTCTGAGCCTAATTAGGTCTGGCTTGATCATGACTTGATCTTGACCCAGTCTTAATCCTATTAGTCAAATCAATTTAAGCATTGTTGATCCCATCTAACCAACTCTTGATTCGGTTTGATCAAATGCTTAGACCTAATTGAGCTACCCAAATCCGAACCCAATATTATGAATATGTCTTAGATCTGAAATTCTTAATTTTAGACCTAATTAATATTCCATAATCTTAATTTTTAATTAAGTAGGATTCATAAACAAAATATGCACAATAAATCCTAGGGTTTCAGGATCTAGAGTTTTGCAGAAAATAAATTTTGGATTTCTGATTAAGGATGAATGCACAGCATCCCTACACGTCATAAAAACACCTCATTAGATGGGAGGAGAGGGCCTTTAAACCCTTTCCTCATTCTTATGACCGGACGGCCAAGAGGAATGCCTTAATCAGGAACATGTAATACTATAAAATAGTTTTAGATCTATATCATATATCTCATATACAAATTAGATCTAATCATGGCATATTTTGCATATATCTCATGTATCGAATCATGCATATTTTCAGATCTAAATTATCTCATAATAATCTAAAAAATTAGATTTAAATTTGATCTTATCAAAATAAACTCTAATCTAGATAACTATGTAGAACTATTCTACAACTAGTCTAGACATGCATCTATCATATCTCATATGATGTTTAAAATTAAATAATTTTTTATTTATTATTTTTTAGATGTTATTATAATAATTATAATATCAAAAAATAGTAAATAAATAGATCTAAAATATAATTTAATCAAATTAAATTATAAACATGCAAGACTATTCTATAGAACTATTCTATTTTAGAACTAGTCATGCATATTTTTTAATCTTAGATCCAAATCATTTAATTTTAATTTTTTTTCTAATTTTGGATCTGATCACATCTTATGTGACATCTAAAATTACTTATTTTTTAAATAAAATAAAATTAAAATTAGATCTAAACACTTTAGAACCTTGGCTCTGTTACCAGTTGAAGGGAAAATCCTAATTTTTCGGACCAAGTTTGTTCAGATCTGATCGAATCAAGAGATATATTTTAAAAAATTTTCTCTTTAATTCAGATCAGATCTAAGATGTTTTAGATCTAATCTTTATTATTTTAATAATTAAATAAATTTAGATAAATTAAATCAAATTTAATTTACCTTAACATAGGGTAATCCTATTATCCGTTGATGATCCTATAAGCAGTGGAAGGTTCGGGATCTAGCCATGCAAGTGCCTGACCTCTACCGATATCCACTCAGGCTGAATCTGAAGATCCTCTTTTACTCTATCATATCTCTAAAAATTAGATCTGAATCTGATTTGGAGGATTTTCAAAACACCTTTTGAAGATCAGCAGTTGTCCTTTGCAGCAGCGCAGCCTTCTAGCTTTCTGTCGCCTTTCTCTCATCTGGATTGCACCAACTTGGATCCAAAACTCCTTTGGGCATGGAGAGGAGAGGGAGAAGATGGACTTGGCATGGAGGAGGAGAGGAGAGGCAGCCTTGGGGTGTGGGAAATTTTTCAATGCTTTTTGAGTTGGGCGCAGGGTCTTATTTATAGACTATGCTGTGATCCAACTCCTCTTCTTCCCAACCAATCACAACCCTTTGTGAAATCAGATCTAAATCTGATTGGTGGGAATAGAGTCCCTTGGATTCCTCCTTAGATGGTGCCTAAGATCAGTCAAACTTGGTTCTTAGGAGAAGTCTAATCGGAATCCAAAAAGGAGATGGAGTCCCTGTCCAATAGGGACTCCTGGGCGCCTCCAGCTTGGGCACACGCCAAGGGTGGCGTGCGCCCTCCTCCTTGCCAGGTTCTGGCAGGGGGACAGGCCCCCACCAGCTCTCCAATAGGTGCATGACATGTGGACAGAAGTCAAAGTGTCAATGGTCAACATTTGACCAGTCAAAGGTCAACTTTTGACCAAAGTCAAAGGACGAGAAATGGTAGGTGACCAAAAATGGCAGGTAATTGTCTTACAAAATAAGACAACCCTTTTCTGACCTGGACAAGGCTCCAGTCAGACCAAGTGAAGGCCTCTGATTGAGCACAAACTCCTTTGGCTCAGTCAGGACAACTATTTATGATAGTAAAAGAAGAACGTTAGGTTCAATCGAGTGCTAGCACGATTTTCTTGAACCTAATTGAATCTCATTCAGATCAATTGAACTGGATCAGTTCAATTGATGATCACCAGATTCAAACCCTTGTTTGTGTGACCCAGTTAGGTTCAGTTCTGTATGGTAATGGGATATGTCATGATCTCTATCATCGACATCATCGAAACTCCTTTCGATGGATCAGAACTCTTCTGATTCGAACAGCTAGAATGATCGATCATCTAAATCATTCTAATTGCTCCCAAAATCCACCAGTGACACCTAGCAGTATATGGTGGCAACCCATCAGAGCTGAATGCGAACCTCTTGGTGCAGCTACCTGTGTGATTAAGTTCTTCTATCTTGAGCCTCCGATCAGATTAGGGTTAAGGTGAACTCGTCAAACCCTAGTCTCTGTCATATGATGTAATCATTCGATTCAAGTCCGATGTGAAAATCTAAATAGAAACTCTTTCTATTATTTCACTCTGCCATGGCCATGGGCTTCTGGACTTGATTCTCATGATCATCATAGGGCTGCTCCTCTACCACCGAGGTAGATAGATTCCATCTTGATGCTATCCAGTTCCTACAATGAACATGCTATAGCCAACATACACCTCAGGGTTCCATATGGCTAGGAGACCGAGTAATGGTGTAGTCAAACTATAACACCCTCAAGGTGAACTGCCGATGCACCTCAGGTCAAAGAACCAGACACACTACTGCAGCATCGAGTCAGTCATTGACGAGAAGGTAGACTTCCTAATGACTACTCGAGGTGGTCACGCTCAGTGCCCTCGTTCTCTAATGAGTACCTATACTCTCGCTCTGGTGTCTCTACACCGTAGACTTAAGACTCATCTACTAAAGAGAAATGATTGTACACCAACCTTTCGGATCAATCACCATCCTCGTGATGATCCTATGGTTGGGAGCATTTTATGAGTTAATAATGATTATTCATATCTTAAATTTTCAACTCTTGAAAATATGAACTATCATTACCACTAACTCAAAGGATGTATCACAGACATTAAATACACATATGTGATAGAAAATAACCCATTTTATTGATAATAGTTAAAATTATAATTTTGTCCATAGAAGTGTATTACAAATGTCGGCCAATTTTGGCTTCTAGGGCACATATATCTAACACACTAGATGTGATACTTAGCGGCTGTTCCATATAGATATCTTCCTCAAGATATCTATTTAAGAATGCCATTTTCACGTCTATTTGTCATATTTCATAATTGAAATAGGCTACAATAGCAAGCAATGTGCGGATGAATTTTAGCATAGCTACTGGCAAAAAGGTATCCTGATAGTCAATGCCTTCGCACTAACTATAACCTTTTGCCACTAATCTAGCTTTGAATGTCTCCACATTTCCATCTGCACCAATTTCTCTCTTGTAGATCCATTTACACTCAATAGGTACTATACCTTCTGATGGATCTACCATGGTGTAGACTTGGTTTGAGTGCATCTAGTCAATTTCTGACTTCATTGCCTTTAACCATTTCTTGGAGTTGATATCCGATATCACCTCATTATAGGTTTTGGGATCATCACCATGAACCCCATTACCTATGAGGAATATTTTCTCTATTTTCTCTAAAATAGTACCTAAGTACCTCTCAGGGGGATGGAAAATTCTTTTCAATCTATGAGGTGGAGGAGGTGGTGATTGTATTGACTCAACCTAATTTGGTTCTATTTGGTCCTTAGCTCATTGCTCTTGTGAGACTTTCTCATCAAGCTTGATCTGCTTTTCAATGCCGCTATCTTGAATAAACTATTTTTTAAGAAAGATGCATATCGACTCACAATCACATTGTGATCTTCTGAAATGTAGAAATAATATTTTAATGACTCTTTAGGATATCCTATAAATTGAGCTCTAAAGGACCTAAAGTCTAACTTGTCTGCTTGTTGTCTTTTGACATGAGCCGGACAACCCCAAATTCTGAGATGACTCAGACTTGATTTCTTACCATGCCATATCTCATACGGTATGGTAGGAATGGTTTTAGAAGGAACCCTATTCAGTAAGTATATTACAGTTAACAAACAGTATCCCAAAAAAAAATTAGGAAGGTCTGTGAAGCTCATCATGGATCGGACCATATCTAATAGGGTCCGATTCCTTCGTTCTGAAACCCCATTGAGTTGAGGTGTTTCAGGTGGAGTCCATTGAGAGACTATGCCTATTTTTCTTGAGATAGTCCAAGAATTTTTGACTTAAGGTATTCACCTCCTCGATCTGATCGAAGAACCTTAATGGAATTTTTTAGTTTGCTTTTCTACTTCATGTTTGAATTTCTTGAACTTTTCAAAAGCTTCAGACTTGTATCTCATAAGATACACATATCCATACCTAGATAAATCATCGGTAAAGGTTATGAAGTAGACAAAGTTGCCTCTAGTTGGCACATCAAATGGAGCCGCAACACATCAGTATGTACTAGGGCAAGAAGATCCATGGCCCTTTCCCCATGTCCTACAAAAGGGAGCTTAGTCATTTTGCCATGAAGACAAGATTCACAAATTAGATATGACTCGAAAGTCAGCGAACTCAATAGCCTGATTTTCTTTAGTTTATTAACCCTATCTTCTGCTATATGATCTAATCTTAGGTGCCATAGATACCTATCATTTGGACTATCCCTAGGTCATTTCATGGCATTCATATTTTGCTCAATATTAAAAATAGATACATTAATATGTAACTGATAAAGATCATTAATAAGGAAACTACTTGTAATTTTATTTTTTTCATAAAGAATGTTATAATGGTCCTTAAGAAAACTAAGTACATGACCTTCTAGTTCTAGGCATGAAACAGAAATCAAATTTCTACTTGCTGCAGGCACATAATAACAATCTTTTAATATTAAGTCTAAACCTAATAGTAGTCGAAAAGGGTATGTTCCAACGACCATGGCAGCAACTCTTGCTCCATTTTCGACATATAGGATCATCTGACCATCCCTCAACCTCCTGCTATCCTCAAGATCCTGCATAGAAATGCACAAATGAGCACTAGAACCAGAGTCAAGCACCCAACTAGATGTAGAAGAAATTATAAGGTTAGACTCAATAACGAGCATACCTCCAGAAGGACCTCCCTCCTTATTCTTCGGGGTGATCAGGTAAGTAGGGTAGATCGACTTCCAGTGGTCGTCAATGTTGCAATGAAAATACTTTCCTTTGTCAGCAGCTTTCTTCTTCAGCTCTGCCTTTTTCTTCTTTCCTCCTATCTTTAGCTTTTTCATAGACTTCTTCTTTCCAAAAGACTTTCTCTTAGAAGAAGTCCATTCCATAGCAAGCACTAAGCCTTTAGAACCTTTCATAAAAAGCTCAGTAGTAACCGGCATGTTCATAAGTTCAATCAGAAAATTTTGAAATTTATGCATATGGTAGTTTATAATGAACTACCCATATGCATCAGTTAAGGATTGCAGAATTATATCATTCTGTAGATCCAGGTCCAACTTCACACCGAGCTTCTCAAAGCTCTTCCAAGTGTCCTTGATCATCATCAGACAATGATCTTGGACTGACCTGCCCATCACGCATTCTTAGCCTTAAAATAGTCATTTAGTGACTTGATACTTGGCTGCGCGACTTTGTTCACCAAACATCTCTTATAGGTGAGCTAATATTTGGCGAGCAGTCCTGATATCTTCATGTTGGCACTTAAGCTCATCAGACATGAAGCCCAACATGTAGTATCTGGCCTTGTTATCTTCGTCCGTCCACTTATCAAGAGATGCTCTCTATTCAGCGGATGGACAAGCTGGTAAGGTGGGAGGGTCCTAGTCCAATATATGAGTTAACTTCTTGGAACCCAAAAAGATTTTGAAGTTCCAGAGTCAATCCTTGTAATTAAGTCCGATCAGTCTATGGGTGTCCAGGATACATGTTAGTGGGTTGGATGCAGATATTTTTCTATAGAGAGTCAAAGTTTTTAGTTAGATATTGTAATTAAGACTTGACCAATTTATTTAGAAGTTTTATTTTTAAACAAATTAGCTTTCACTATTTTCTCGAATCCCTACACTTCCTCTATAGAAATGCAAAAATCTTCATGATTAATGATTTCTAGTTGGTGGTGCAGTCCCACCAACTGATTCATCACCTCACTTAACAGTTATTGGTGATGCACTAGCCAATGAGTGAACAACTCTTGTTCAATGATTTTCTAATCATGATGCACCCACACTTGGTCTCTAATTTATAAATCTCACTGTGTCCAAAATATTAATCCATTCCTTTGTTAAGTCAGACCCACCATCTGCATAGATTGAATTTCTAATTGAGTCTCTCACCATATCTAGAATATTAAGCTCAATCCATCCTCCAGCTTGAAGCATCCAATGCCTAATAGATATGGTTGCATCTTTCTGATGCAACTGAACCACTATAACCAATCGAGAACAATCAACCCCAGAAAGGGCCCTCACATCTACAATGGTGGAAGACCTTAATCTTTTCTTAGGAAAATTTAATTTAGGTCTCATTTAATTAGACTTGACATAGTCATAACCATTTTGACTAACCTAGTGGTATAGGCTAGCTCAGATTATTGACCACCTCAGATCAGGACTGAGCCAACAAATATGGCCAGGTAAGTGAGACTGGTGGAAGGGATATGCCATTAACTCAACAAGAATGCATTCGAGTCAAGTAGCTTTCAATTAAAAACCAGTCGATCATATCTGCCAAACTTACCTTAGACATCAAATTATTGAGCTAGAACCAATCGGATTAGCCTACAATTAGACTCTAACCACTAAGCCTAATTAGGTCTTAGCTTGATCAATCACTCACGTGACTCGATCTTGATCCAAACTTAATCCTACTAGGTTGGTCAATTTAAGCACTCTTGATCCCATCTAACCAACTCTTGATTCAATTTGATTAACCGCTTAGACCTAATTGAGCTACATAAGCCCAAACCCAATTTTATGAATATATCTTGGATCTTAAATTATTAAGTTTAGACCTAATATATATTTTATAATCTTAATTCTTAATTAAGTTTAGGATTCACAAATAAAATATGTAAATAAAATTCTAGGTTTTCAAGATCTAGGGTTTTGCAGAAAATAAGTTCTCAATTTTTGATTAAGGACGAACGTGCAGCATCCCTACATATCATAAGAACATCCCATCGAATGAAAGGAGAGGATATTTAAACTCTACTTTATTCTTATAATCGGACGGCCAAGGAGAACATTTTAATCAGAAATATAAGACTACAAAACTAGCTAGATCTACATCATATATCTCACATATAAAAATTGATCTAACTATAAACATGTTTTGCATACATCTCATGTATCATATCATGCATATTTTTATATCTAAATTATCTCATAATTCATCTAAAATATCAAATTTAAATTGATCACATCAAAATAAATTCTATTCTAGATAATTATGTAGAACTATTCTACAACTAGTCTAAACATGCATTCATCATATCTCATATGAATCAAAATTAAATAATTTTATTTTCTATTTTTTAGATATTATTATAATAAATATAATATTAAAAAATAGTAAATAAATAGATCTAAAATTATAACTTAATTCAATTAAATTATGATCATGCAAGACTATGTATAGAATAATTCTATTTTACAACTAGTCATGCATCTTATAAAACTTAGATCTAAATTATTTAATTTTAATTTTTTTAATTTTAGATCTAATCATATATCATTTTATATCTAAACTTACATAATTATTAAATTAAAAATAAATTTAAATTAGATCTAAATAATTTATAAGAATCTAGCTTTGATACGAGTTGAAGGAAAAATTCTGATTTCTCGAATCAGGTTCGTTCAGATGTTGATTGGATCAAGAAAAATATTTTAAATTTTTTTTTTAATTTTAATTTAGATCTAAAATATTTTAAATTTAATTTTATAGATCTAATAAAATAAAATAAAAATAAATTAAATTTAATTTAATTTTGTACCTTTTGATGGGTAATTAGATTATCCTATGATGATCCTGCTGATTACTTGAGGTTCTAGATCTAGCCACACAAGTGCCTGGCCTCTATCAGTATCCACTTAGACTGGATCTAGATATCTTCTTCTTCTTTATCATCTCTCCAAATATCAGATCTGGATCTGATTTGGAGGATCTTCAAAAACTCCTTTTGAAGATCTAGAATTGTCTCTTACAGCAGTGTTGTCTTGTTCGTTTCTCGTCACCTTTCTCTTATTTGGAACGCATCAAATTGGAGCCCAAATCCCCTTGGACATGGAGAGAAGAGAGGGTACCTAAAGATGGCATGGAGGAGGGAGAGGGGAAGCCTTGTGGCATGGGCTATGGGAGATCATTGCTAAAGCTTGGCGTAGATAGGGTTTTTATAGACCCTGCTGCGCCCTATAGTGCCACATCATCCTGACCAATCACATCGCTTCATGCAATCAGATCTAAATTTGATTGGTGGGATGACATTACTTGATCCAATCAGATAAGACCCCTTCTCCAACACCATTAGGTGGTGCTAAGATTGGTCAAAGCTGAGTCTTAGGCGCCTACCTAAGTTGATTCTAAGAAGCAACCTGGAGTCCCATCTATATGGGACTCCAAGCATCCCTATCCTTGGGCGCATGCCTCCCTAGGCATGCGCCCCCTCATTTCCATTTTCTAGCAAGGGGAGAAGCTCCTATCTACTCTCCTATGGATGCATGATACATGGGTAGATTTCTAAGTGTCAAAGGTTAATATTTGACCAAAGTCAAAAGACAAGAATTGGCAGATGATGGAAAATGGCAGGTATTATCTCTAATTTATTCATAAATTAAGACAACTATTTTTTGACCTGGACAAGCTCCAGTCAAATCAAGTAAAGGTACCTGAGTGAGCACAAACATATTTGGCTTAGTCGAGATGACTTTTAATGATTGTAGAAGGAGAATGTTAGGCTCAATTATGTGCTAGCACGATTTTCTTAAACCTAATTGAATCTAATTCAAATCAATTGAACTGGATTAGTCCAATTGATGATATCCAGATCCAAACTCTTATTTGTGTGATCTAGTTAGGTCCAGTTCTGTATGGTAATGGAATATGTCATGATCTCTATTATCGATATCATTGAAATACCTTCCAATGGATTAGAACTTTTCTGATTCAAACAACTAGAATGATCAATCATCTAAATCATTCTGATTGCTTCCAAAATTCACCAGTGACACCTAGCTGTATATGGTGGTAACTCATCAAAATTGAAAATGAACCTCTCCGTGCAGCTACCTATGTGATTAAGTTCTTCTATCTTGAGCTTCGATCAGATTAGAATTAAGGTGAACTCATCAAACCCTAATTTTTTGTCATATAATTTAATCATTTGATTCAAGTTTGGTGTGAAAATCTTAATAGAAACTGTTTCTATTATTTCACTCTGCCATGGCCATGGGCTTATGAACTTGATTCTCATTATCATCATAGGACTGCTCCTCATCTACCGAGGTAGATAGATTTCCTCTTGGTGCAATCTAATTTCTATAATGAACATGCTATAGCCAACATACACCTCAGAATTCTGAATCGCTAGGAGACCGAGTCATGGTGTAGTCAAACTATAACACCCATAAGGTGAACTACCGATGCACCTTAGATCAAAAAACCAGACACACCATTGTAGCTTCGAGCTAGTCGTTGACGAGAAGGTAGACTTCCTTATGACTACTCGAGGTGGTCACGCTCAGTGCCCTCGTTCTCTAACGAGTACCTGTACTCTTGCTCTAGTATCTCTATACCATAGACTCAAGACTCAACTACTATAAAGAAGCGATTGTACACCAACCTTCCAAATCAATCACCATCCTTATGATGATCCGATGGTCAGGAGCATTTTATGAGTTAATAATGAAAATTTATGTCTTAAATTTTTAACTCTTGAAAATATGAATTATCATTACCATTAACTCAAAGGATGTATCACAGACACTAAATACACATTTGTGATAGAAAATAACTAATTTTATTATTTATAGTCAAAATTATAATTTTGCTCCTGAAGTGTATTACAAGTATCAGCCAATTCTGACTTCTAGGGCACACATATCTAATAGGTTGGTCCAAGCCAAAAATTGAATAGTGTAAAGGTTGTGGTTGGTGCTCCTAGGTTAAAATCAATTGGGTTGATAGTGAATTTGAGAAAACTATTGATGTAGAATTGTGGTTGGTGAGCCTGACAAAACCAACTGGATCTGTTTGTGATCCTGGATCAAAACAAATGCACTGTATTCTTGGATTATAGTAGAATTCCTAAGAGGATAGCTTGGGAAGTGGACGTAGGTGCAGGATTACACCGAATCACTATAAAATCTTTGTGTATTTGTTTGGTGGTTTTACTTTCCTTGCTTTACATATTTGCATTAGTTAGTCGCTTTTAATTCTGCTGCTACACATTGCTCATTCACCATAAGCATTCAAGTTTCTCTTAATTAGAAGCACATATTTATTTTAGAGTATAATTTGGCCAAAAATTTTATAAACCCAATTCATCCTCCCTCTTGGGTGGCCATACCTGAGCAACAAAAAGAAAGGGGGGCAGCATTCAATAGTGGGCATGGGGTTTTGTTTCCATAAGGAGAGAGGGAGAGTTCTAGTCCAACTAGAAACTCTCATATTCTTTGGTCAAACCAAGCTTAATCCCTATTCTAATTAGAATTGGTGCAACCTAATTGAAGGTGATCCTAGTCCAACTAGGAGCCTATTTAAATTTGATTAAATCTTAATTAAATCTAATTTAAATTCTAAGTCAATTAGAAATTAGGTGCACTTAAGTTCTAATCAAATAGGAAATTGATTTTTCTTATAATTGGATTATCTTATATACCAATTAGACTTGATCAAATCAAGTTCAAACCAAATCAAATTGAATCTAATTCAATTATACTTGATCTCAACCCTAATGCTTAATCAAATTGAGCCAATTAGTAATCCAAATGCTAATTAATCCTCCTATAACACTTACACTTGATCAATCATCAATCGTATTGATGATTTAATCTTGGAACGATTCATAATCATTGATCAACCATTCAATCAAATAGAAATCTCTTATGTGTGTGACCTTATAGGTTTGAATCTAAGCTGGTAGCATAGAAATAAATTTCTATAGCAATCGAAGTGACCATCTAGCAATGGTATCCGACGTCCCGATAGGTCGAATGTATGTAAAGCAACTTTCAAGAATCCTAGCCTATGGTTACCATATAATTCATCCCTTTGATCCTTAATACTCAGGATGACTTTAGAGTTAACTGTCAACTCTTAATCAGTTCATCCATATTATGTCTTGACCTTACAAATCTCATAACTGCTCATAAGGATTATCCAGGCCTAGGTTTTGCTCAGTTGAAATATAAAGAGTCATTCTCTCCAAACTCTTTGCAGTGGTCAATCCCATCTTGACTCGTACACCAACTTTATAAGTACTTGACTATATCCAAAAATCTTTTATCGCTATATTAGAAAAATAGGTAGTCTCACACCAAAGTATAGTGAGTTGCTTGCAAGTCACCTTGGTGATCTCAGATCGGAGGGACACTTATATCCATTAGCTTTCGCTAGCTACTCTTGACAGTAGAGTGCTATGTAGATTGATATCGTTCGGTGTAGATGTACTCATACATCTCATCTGTATTCCATACCAGTGTCTCCATACCTCTTGATTATGAGGACATCCAATGCATATGGCATACAAAAACCTATACTCGATAAGTTATCATCCTAATGAATATCCTATCATTTGGTCATGAATAATTTTAAGAACCATTTGATAAATCCTCCACTATCGATTGGTAGTGGTTCTATGGACTTCATCATAATATGGAAGTTCTTTTAAGATAGATAGATAATTTATAATGAATAAGCTAAATAATTTTTTATTAATTGATAATCCATATATTAATCACATAAGGAGCACAATCATCTACAACATAGATGATTGGCTTTAGGATATAATTATCAACAACTTCCACTTGGACTAAAGCCAATCAGAACATTATCGAATACCCATCTTTTACTTGTGTTTATCGAACTCCTTCATTTTGAGGGCTTTAGTAAATGGGTCAGTCAAGATCTTTTTTCCATCAATCTTTTGAAGGTCGACATCATCACGATCTATAATATTCTGAATAAGATGATAGAGACGTAGAATATGCTTGGTCCTATGGTACGCCTTCGATTCTTTAGCCTAAGCTATGACTCTAGTACTATCATAATACAGTAAGACTGGATCATCAATGGAGGGTGCCACTCCTAGCTCATTGAGGAGCTTTTAGAACCATAGAGCCTGCTTGGCAGCATCGAATGTCATGATGTATTCTGTCTTGTAAACAGAATTGGCTATGGTGTGCTATTTGAAACCTTTTCAGTAGATTGCTCCTCCATTTAGGATAAAGATATTACATGATACACTTTTGCTGTTATCGTAATCTGACTAAAAACTGAAATCAATATATCCTATAAATTTTAAGTTAGTATCTTTACATATAAGCCACTAGTCCTTAGTATTTCTTAAATACTTAAAGATTGCCTTTACGACCTTCTAGTGATTCTCACTCAAAAAAGATTGGTATCTACTCACTACCTCTAGTGAGTATGCCACATCTGGTCTCATACATGTCATGGTATACAGATAGATCCCACTATCGAGGCATATGAGATTTACTCATATGATTTCTCTCTTGAGTAGTTATCGGACAATCCTTTTTAGAGAGAGTAATTTCATGGCCTATTGGTAGATGGTCTTTCTTAAAATTCTCCATGCTGAATCTTTTCAGCATGGTGTTTATGTACGTGGATTGGGACAACCTAAGCATCCTTTTAGATCTATCTCTATAGATGTTCATCCCAAGGATGTAGAATGCTTCTTCCAAATCCTTCATGGAGAATTGAGATGATAGCCAAATATTTATTTCCTGTAATGTAGGAATGTTATTCTCGATTAAAAGAATGTCATTCATATACAATACAAGAAATACTACTATAAAATCATTTGCCCATTTATATATGCAGGTTCTTCTCCGTTCTTAATGAAGCCATACGTTCTTATCAAAATGCATCTTCCAACTCTAAGATACTTTCTTCAATTCATAAATGGATCTCTAAAGCTTATACACCTTAGACTTATCTGTGGATATGAACCCTTCAAGTTATATCATATACATCTCTTTATCCATCCATTCAAAAATGTTATTTTCACATCCAATTGTTAGATCTTAGGTTGCATTTGGTAACTAGCAATCTATCCAGATTGCTGGTAATTTAAAGGGGCTCCACTAGATTACCATATTTAGTATGCCTTTTAAGTTGGTAATCTAGATTATCAGATAATTTAGATTACCTCTCATGAGGTAATCTAGATTACCATGCGGAAGGATGGCTATCCAAATTATTAAATATTTGATAATTTGGTAATGACATGTTTAGACAAAAATATCCTCATAAAAAAAAATAATATAATATAATATTATATTATAATAATATATTATAATATTATACAATAATAATATAAGATAATATAAAAATAATATTATTATAATATATATTATGTAATATAATATAATACTATATTATATATTATAAATATAAATATATATTAGAATATAATATATTATATAAAATATATACTATAATATAAAATATATTTTTTATATTATAAATATAATATATAAAATGTACTAATAATATTATTATTATAAATTAATAATATTATATTATAATATTATGTTTATATTAATAATATTATTATAACATAAGAATTACATTATATAATATATTATTATAATATTATTATTTTAATAATAATATATTATAATATATATTATAAATATAAATATATGATAAAGAATAATATATTATATATAAAAAATGTTATAATATATACTATATAATATTTATATTATATTATAAATATAATATAATGTTATATTATAATAATATTATAACATATATATTATATTATATAATATTCTTATAATATTAACATAGTAATATAATATAATAATATATGATCATATACAAAGAATATATTATAATAATATTATAAATCATATTATTATAATTATTATTTTATACTATGTTATACTATAATAATATGTTATAACATATATTATAATATAAATATATAATATTATATAATATATTTATAATATATAATATATAATATTTATGTTTATATTATAAATATGATATAATCTTAGATTATAATAATATTATAATATAATAAATTTATATTATTATATAAATACAAAATTTTATATTATACTATAATAATATATTGTAATACATATTGTAAATATAAAGATATATTAGAATGTAATATATTATATAATTATATTATAATATATATTTATATTTTATGCATGGGGTGTGATTTTTAATAAATTTAATTTGATGGTATTTTAGAAATTTGATGTTACAATAGTCGGCATGGGATTTTATTTCCATAAGGAGAGAGGAAGAGTCCCAATCCAACTGAAAACTCTCATGATCTTTGGTTAAACCAAACTTAATCCCTATTCTAATTAGAATTGGTGTAACCTAATTAAAGATGATCCTAGTCCAACTAGGAGCCCATTTAAATCTGATTAAATCGCATTTAAATCTAATTTAAATTCTTAGTCAATTAGAAATTAGATGCACTCAAGTCCTAATCAAATAAAAAATTGATTTCTCTTGTAATTAGTTTATTTTATAAACCAATTAGACATGATCTAATCACGTCCAAACCAAACAAAATTGAATTTAATTCAATTAGACTTGATCTCAACCCTAATGCTCAATCAAGTTGAGCCAATTAGCAATCCAAATGCTAATTAATCTTTCTACAACACTTGCACTTGATCAATCATCAATTGTATTGATAATTTGATCATGGAATGATTGATAATCATTGATCAACCATCTGATCAAATAGAAATCCCTTATGTGTGTGACCCCAAAGGTTCAAATCTAAGTTGGCAGCATTGAAATAAATTTCTATACCAATCTAAGTGACCATCTAGCAATGGTATCCAATGTCCGGATAGGTCAAATATATGTAAAGCAACATTTAAGAATCTTAGCCTATAGTTATTATATAATTTATCCCTTTAACCTTTAATGCTCAGGTTGACTTTAGAGTTAACTATCAACTCTTAATCAATTCATCCATATTGGGAATCAACCTTACAAATTCTGTGACTCCTCACAAGGATTACCCAGGCCTAGATTTTGCTCAATTAAAATACAGCAAGTCATTCTCTCCAAACTCTTTAGAGTGGACAATCCCATCTTGACTCACACACCAACTTCATAAGTACTTGATTGCATCCAGAAATCTTTCATCACTATATTAGAAATACAAATAATCCGACACCAAAGTATAGTGAGTTGCTTGCAAGTCACCATGGTGATCTCAGGTTGGAAGGACACATATCCATTAAAGGATACATATACCTATTAGTCTTTGCTAGCTACTCTTGACAACAAAGTGCTATGTAGATTGGTCTTATTTAGTACAGATATACTCCTATATCTCACTTGCATGCTATACCAGTATCTCCACACCTCTTGATTATGAGGACAACCAACGCATATGACATACAGCAACCTATACTCGATAAGTTATCATCTTAGTTAATAACCTATCATTTGATCATGAATAATTTTAAGAACCATCTAATAAATCCTTCTTTATCAATTGATAGTGGTTCTAAGGACTTCATCATAACATAGAAATTTTTTTAAGATAGACAATTTATGATGAATAAGCTAAATAACTTTTTTATTAACTGATAATTTATATATAAATTATATAAGAAGCACAATCATCTACAACTTAGATGATTGGTTTTAGGACATAATTTCTAGGAAGACAAGTCTTGAGTTTATAGTATGGAAACACTAGGATGAGAATGCAAGTGGTTGATATAGAATAATGGTACTGAGCATGTATGACTAGTCACTTAGATGTCTACTCACTTGTCAGTGACATACTTAATGCTGCAGTGATATGAGTAGTCCTTAGACTTGCGGTGCCTTGGCTATTCACGATGGGGCTACTGTAGCTTGATTGCACAATCACTTGGTTAGTTAGCCATTCAAAATCTTATGGTGCATGTTGACTATAGTAGATTCATTGTAGAAATAAGATGTGCACCTAGATAAAATTTATCGATTTTCATAGGTAAGGAGTATGTTGTAACAGCACCATGGCATCACTTAGATCTAATATAAATTATTGTGATCCATGGTACTGCTCTGATGCCATGTTGTGAAAAATCCAAGATCTTAGCATGGATCTGGAGAGATCTTTGACATTCTCTAAGACAGCATACCATAGATCTACCATCTAGATCAATGCTGGGATGCCTCCCTCCTAGGGCTTGAGGGAGGCGCCCCCTCTCTAGGGCTTCTTCAAGAACCCTGGGGTAGTAACACTAGAGAGAAGAGAGAAGAGAGATTGAGAAAGAAAGGATTTGTATTCACTGCTTCAATTGAAAATCCTAATACAACCTATATATTTGTACATAGTCATTAGGCCCGACCAAAAACTCTCCTGGCTAATCTAATACATGAAAGCACTCACCGAGACCATATATACCTATGTCTCCCATGCTCTCATCCTCTGGATCTAAATCCGATCCATACATGAGTTAGCTCCCTTAAGACCTCTCAAACTAGGCCTTAAAATCCCTAGGATAAGTTCCTATCCTAGCCTTAAGTAGATCCTCACATAATTCTACCCATGCACTGAGCCAGCTTAGTCTCGACACTGAGCTAGCTAACCTGAGACTAGGTTGGCTTAGTTTCAGACTAAGCCGACCTTGTTGCATCCCATGCCAGTAGTCCCGAATGCGCCTTTCTATTTTGCCCATCTACTAAGACTTAGCCGATCTAGTTTCTAACTAAGCCGGCTAACCTATAGAAGAAACCCTTCTCTGCAGTCTTCATGCCTTGGTTTTGGTTTCTTGCTCCATCTTGTGTCTCAGGTCTCCAAAGCACCAACCAAGCCTCTTATGATCCTCAACATCTGGACCTCAAGCCCATTGAGGGCCTAACACTGCCTCCATCCTAGGACAACTTCTGTCATAGCCTTAGGATCATACCTATATATCCTATTATCCTGGAGTTAACATCCTAACTCATCTCATGGCCTCCTAAGGCTTGGGAGCACCACTAATCCTCTCAATCTCCATCTTGGTGTTCCAAGCCTTGAAAACCCCTTGGCAATGCCCTCTTACATGATCCCGCTATAGCTGCATACCCTGATCGCCTCTTGTGCAAACATCACCTCCGCCAATCCTTTTCAGCTGATGTTTACCCTTGAAGCATTTAGGATAATTGCCTCCACCACTGAAGACCTTCGCTTGCTCTATGCACCACCCTAGAATTATAGGATTCCTTCTGCTTAGCAACTGCATCACCTTTTCTAAACTTTCTTAGAAAACCTATAGCATCCTTGTACTAGCACATGCTATACCATCTAACATGATCTCCATAGAACTATGCCTATCCACCTGCAAATGCCACTCTACTTGGAACTATGCATCACCAGCACTAGTGCTAGGATATCGATCCTCCTACACCCGTCCACTCTAAATTCATATCACATCTCTACCAATGAAGCCACCTCTGCCCGGTGATCCACCTGGGTCCGAAGTCTATCTGATGCCATAGAAGTCAACTCTGTACTTGAGTTCCTTGAGGCCAACCATCCAATGCTGCACTGTTGGGCCTATCATTGCACCTCAAACACCATCGCTACCCCTTCGAACCCTTTACACTACATGACTTTCTTTGAAGCCATCTCGAATACCTCTACATCCCACGGGCATCTCTGAAACTCAAGAGCTCATCCAACTCTTTACTCTTAGAGACTGAACCCTAGAAAATTCTACCCTTGCCTTCTCCTCTTCTGCCCCTGCACTAGCCATTACTTCAGTTACGCCCAGAGGAACTACGGCTCAAATCCTGTCCTGGACTTAGACCCATCTATCTCAATCTGAAGCTCCTGAGACTTTCTGGCTCTCCCTGAGACTTGCTTCCAGTCTTCCTAAGATAACTCTTGATATTTTCCACTAAGTTAGCACCCTCGACTATGGCACCACCGAGCCTCTCTTAGTTCCGTGCCTCTAGAAAAGCACTACTATAGTATTCCAGTGCTTCCTACCTCATCTCGACACTACCTCTTCAAGGTATCTGGATCCTCTCTTACTGCACATAAAACATCCTCCACCTGAACTGCGACTCTCCCTAGTGCTCCTATAAAAGAAACTTGATCCACTGCCCAGCCCTAATCTATTGAACCTCTATGGATCATCCATCTCCATCATCCCTAAGGCTTCATAAATCTATGCTCTAGTCGAACAACTAAATATATTCTTGACTACTTCCCCACCTTCCTACAATCGAAGGATATATAGTCACTTCTTCAGCCTTTCTTTGACCATTACCCCTTGAAAAACCTCTCCTCATCCATCAAACAGCCCCATACTACCCATCTTCCTCAAAAATCCTAATGCTTTCTAATAAGATACCTCTCTCGACTACTACACCATCGAGCCTCTCTTAGCCCCATGCCTCTAGGGAAGCACTATTATAGCACTTTAGCACTCCCTGCCTTGTCTATTATCATACATCTCAGCCTTTCCACTAAGATCGATAAGTAAATCATGCACCCAAACCTTCGATCCTAGAAAAAATCCTTCTTGTTAATCCTCTCAACCTCCACCTTCAACCCACTACTCTCGATTGGCCAAATTACAGCAATAACAAAGGTAGATTTGAGACATACCATAAAATACTCATGCAGATTTCTAATTTCATCTTGTATGACTTCTTTTTCTCTTCCACGCACCATCATATTTTGATATCAATTATTGTAACATCACCATGGCATCATTTAGATCTGATACCAATTATTGTGATCCATGGTACCGCTCTGATGCCATATTGCAAAAAATCTAAGATCTTTAGCATAGACCTAGAGAGACCTTTGACATTCTCTAAGGTAGCATACCATAGATCAACCACCTAGATCTATGCTGGGATGCCTTCCTCCTAGGTCTTGAGGGAGGTGCCCCCTCTCTAGGGCTTCTTCAAGAACCCTGGGGCAGTAACACTAGAAAGAAGAGAGAAAAGAGATTGAGAGAGAAAAGATCTGTATTAACTGCTTCAATTGAAAATCCTAATACAACCTATGTATTTATACATAGCCATTAGGCCCAACCAAAAACTCTCTAGTTAACCCAATACATGAAAGCACTCATCGAGCCCATGCACATCCATGTCTCCTATGCTCTCATCCCCTGGATCTAAACCCGACCCATACATGAGTTAGCCCGCTTAAGACTTCTCAAACTAGGCTTCAAGATCCCAAGGATAAGTCCCTATCCTAGCCCTGAATAGACCCTCATGTAATTCTGCCCGTGCACTAAGCCAGTTTAGTCTCAATACTGGGCTAACTAACCTGAGACTGGATCGGCTTAGTTTCAGACTGAACCAACCTAGTTGCATCCCATGCTAGTAGTTTCGAATTCACCTTTCTGTTTGGCCTATCCACTGAGACTTAATTGATCCAGTTTTTTACTGAGCCGATCCAATTACGTCCCATGTAAGTAGTTCCAAATGCACCTTTCTATTTGGCCTGTCCTCTGAGACTTAGTCGACCTTGTTTCTGACTGAGTCGGCTAACCTACAGAAGAAGTTCTTCTCTACAGTCTTCATGCCTAGGCTTTGATTTCTTGCTCTATCTTGTGTTCTAGATCTCTGAAGCACCAATCAAGCCCCTCAAGATTCTCAACACCTAGAGCTCAAGCCCATGGAGGGCCTAACACCGCCTCCACCCTAGGACAACTCCTGTCCTAGCCTTAGGACCATACTTGTCCTAGTATTCTAAAGTTAACACCCTCACTCCTATCGTGGTCTCTCAAGGCTTGGGAGCACCACCAATCCTCATAGAGTAGTCCTATATTATTTATGAGACTAAATTTAAAAATCCATGGTCATGGTAGTATGAATGATGAAAAAGAGTTTTGATAAGATTTTATAATGAAACTCGAGTCAATTGAATATTATAGATGACAGATGATAAGGTATGATGAGTTATCCATACTCTGTCTTGTCAGAACTCATGATAGAAGGACTGAATCATACAATAATTATACCTCAAGATTTATTTATTCAATTCTACTAGGTTGCCATGCTAGGCGTCACTGGTGGATTATGAGATCAATGAGATTATTTAGATGATCAATAATTCTCAAAATGATTGAATTAAAATTATTCCAATTTATTGAAAGGGATTTCAATGATATTGTTGATGGAGATCATAATATATCTCACTATCAGATAGAATTGAACTTATAGGATCACACACAAAATAAAATTAGTGTAAGATTGTATAATTGGGCTTGTAAAGTCTTAATTGGGTTAGAATTTAGAGAAATCCTATTAGGTTTAGGAATATCATGCTAGCATATAGTTAAACTCAAATTCTCTTGAACTTGGGCTCCCTATTGGATAGGGATTTAATCAAGTCAAAGCATACTTGTGAGAGGCAACAAGATTGGGCACCCCATCTGATCTTCTCATCTAAAGATGACATGGATAAGGATGAGAAAGAGGGATGCCAACCCTCATCCTCTTTATCTTGCTTTATGCATAGAAGAGGAGAGGAGAGAGAGGGGACACACCCCTATCTGATTATATATGGAAGAGGAGAGGAGAGAGAGGGGGCACAAGCCCCCTTTGGATAAGATCTAGGGGGCACACACCAATCTAGATAAGGATCAAGAAGGGGCATGATAATAGTTGGTAGCCCCATCTGGATTTGTGTGAGATATGCAAAGAAAGGGAGAAAGCGCATGCCTAGATCAAGAGGAGAGAGTCCTTCTACTTTAAGGAGTTGATTAGTCAATGCATTAAAGCCCTAGAACTTCTATTAATCTATCTAAACCCCTAAGAGATCAGATCTCTAAGGTTTTCATCCCAAAAAGATTTGTGCACCCATCTTCTCATGCCCTCTCTCTCCCCCTTGCCCTCTTCTCTCTTCTCACACCCAAGGAGTTGGGCATCCTCCATCTCTACGGGCCTAAGGAGTTGGGCGTTCTAGATCTACACCAAGAAAGAAAGAACTAAGATTACACCAATCAAGAGTTGATCTAGAAGACCGACCAATTGCATACAGATCCATCTTGGAGAAGAAGAACCTCCTAGATCAATCTCAAGTAGATACCTCTAGAGCCGGATGCGTGTGCGGCTATTCAAGGGACCTTGAAGAAATACCATGTTCATCAAATTGCAGTGAAGTTCTACTCGTGCAAAGGTGAAGATACGATCTTCATGATTTACTTTTTATTTCTCTTAGATCTTAAAATTATGATTACTCCTAGTGATATGATATTCGATCTCATACACACGGGTGCCGAGTCCAATCACCTCTACTGCAAATTTTTTATCTAGATCCAACATGTGTGGTGGAAAACTTCCATCAACTAGTATCTAAGCCAAGTTTTGGGATCATAATTTTAAGATCAAGATTCAGATATGAAATTTTAGATTAGATCTGAAATTTAATCAGATCTGAAATTCAAATTAGATCTAAAAATTTAATTAGATCTGTATTATCGATTCATGCTCAAATTAGATTTGAAAATTCTCATTAGATCTAAATTGTTATTTCAAATTTATATTAGATTTGTAATTTGATTAGATCTATAAATTTAGATTTGATCTAAAATTTAGATTAAATCAGAATTTTTGAATCATAGATCCAATTTGATGGGTTTAGTATTAATCTAAGATCATCCTAACATAGCATAACGAAAGTTATGTTGTAAGGTTGTCCTATAATGATAAGAGATAAAACTTTTAACCAAAGACACCTTTTGAGAAAACGATGTAAAATAAAATATGACTCTATTTTTGATTATGAGATAATTTCATTGTGTTTTCATGGATATATGTAGCAATCGCAACATATCACTACAACTGTTGATGTAGGGTGTGTCATGAATACACATTAAGATGGTTGTAATTAGGCAATCTGTGGTGAGGAACCAAAAGCCAAACCCAATTGGTATAGGTTGACCTATTAGTGTCTAAAGAAAGTATTCGATGGTTATTTAATTAGGACCGTTACAATTGGATTGCATGGGAAGCCTCCCACCAATCTACACTTATCTGGCCAATTTGTTTGTTCAAATTCTATTTGGATACTTAGGGTTGAGTTCACTACATTTGCATTGCATCATGAGTCCAGTCTTGATGAGATCAAGCTAGGATCTCTCAAGCAGATCTAATGTAATTATGGATTTACATTGGATGTAAATTAACAATTAAGATTAAACAGATCTAAATTAAATCTCCTCATATATATTAAGTCGGGTGGTCTTTCATCATTGTAGATGTGCGGGCTTTTTTTAGTGTAGATTATTCTTGGCTGGATATAGTAGTTTAGTTGCATTAGGAAAGATGCAACCACTATATTAACATAAGATGCTGTCAGGTGGAGATGGGGTTGGGCCCAATAACTATTAGGTAAGGAACAATGATGTCTTCACTTGTGCAAGAATGGTCGGTCTAACTTAACTAAGAAATAAGGCTAATAATTGTCAGGAGAGGCTTTAGGACTTAGAGACTGAAGTTTGTGGTGACTTGCTTAGAGAAGCATTAGATAAGAGTCATCCACTCATTAGTTGACACATCCCAATAAGTATTAGATGAGGTGTTGTCCCAATTAGTGGGATTGCAGTACCTACTTGAGATTCTGATGCGAAGGGATTTCCATTTCTCCACCCGAAGAGTGTGGGAGATTTGAGAAAATAGTGAAAGTCAAGTTTGTTTTTAAAATAAAACCCCTAAAACAAACTAAAACAAGTCAATTACAAAAATCTAACTAGATCTTTTTCCTATAGGAAATGTCTGCCTTCAACCCTTTCACCCATATATTAGGAAACAACCACCTAACCGTACCCAATTATAAGGACTAGCTCAGGAACTTGAAAGTTGTTTTAAGTTCTAAAAAGCTTAGCTATGTCATGGACCAGGAAGCCCTAGTATTACAAACTGTCCAGCCACTGACCAACAAAAAGTGCTTAAAAAATGGATGAATAACAATAACAAGATCAGGTGCTACATATTGGCATTAATAATAAATGAAATGCAATGCCAGCATGAGGACATGAAAACTATCAGGGCTATCTTAACTCACCTACAAGAGATGTATGGCATGGAAAGCCGATTTGCACGTTATGAAGTATCCAAGAGACTCTTTAGCGCTAAGATAAGAGAAGGGCAGTCAGTCCATGATCATTATTTGAGAATGATTAAGAACTTAGAGGAGCTTGAGAAGCTCAGCATGACCATGCATGAGAAATTATAAGTAGATTTGATTCTACAATCCCTTACAGGTTCGTATGGGTAGTTTATTGTAAACTACCATATGAACTGTTAAACCCACAACTAGCTTTGATACCAATTGTTAAACCCACAACTAGCTTTGATACCAATTTTGGATGCCTCCAGTACACACCCTGTACATGATGTGGACCACCTTGCATGGACTTGGGTGTTAAATCAACAACAAAGAAGATCGAAGAATGCGAAAGTAATAATGGAGAAAAGAAGACACCAGGGTTTGGTGTTGGAACCAGAGAGAGAAGAGAGAGAGTTAGGGAGAAAAGCTCTTGTATTGATTTCTTTCCTGTAAAAGATATAATACTCGGGTTATATACCCTAGGATTTCTATTACATCATATAAACCCTAATAAATTCTAGCCTAAAAACTCTCCTAGGCTAAACCCATACATGAAAGCACTCATCCAAGCCCATATCATCCATATCTTGCATGCTCTCATCCATTGAACTTAATCCTAATCCAAACCATGAGTTAGCCTCCTTAAGACCTCTCAAACCAGGCCTTAAGATCTCTTGGATTAAACCCAATCCAAGCCCAAATAGAAAACTCCATGTAAATCTATATACCATATCCGAGCTGGCTCGACTACGTATCGAGCAATAGATTTTTGAAAAATTGATCTCTATCTATTTGAGAGGGATGGCTCAATCTCAATCCAAGCTAGCTCGACCTACATGCTAGCTCTATCTATCTGAGGGAGCTGGCTTAATCTCAGTTCGAGCTAGCTTCACCAATGACTCAGCCCCTTTCTTGGCTAATTTCTTCATCGATCGATCCTAGCCTCTTGGAGCCAACATCTTGACTCCTCTCATAGCCCCCTAGGCTTGGGAGCAATATACCAACTTCTACATGAACAAAATTGATTGCACCCTGGTTGAGTTATTAAATATTTTGGTGACCACTGAGGGACCTTGAAGAATTTAAGAGGCATGGCTCTCACTATAGAATGGAGAAACTATCCTGTGTACCTAGACACCGTAAAGAAAAACAAAAGAGACATACCTTCAGAAGATATGTTAGATCTGCTCATGATTGAAACTAATCTTATGATTTCTTTTACTTCCAATTGGATCATAGATTCCAATTCTAGTGCACATTTGTGCACTTCTATGCATGGCCCTGAGAAAAGTGGAAGATTAAGGAAAAGTGTGGCAACGGAGCAAGGTTACCATTGTGGCAATGGGCACCTATCCTCTATAATTATTGTCTGGGTTTAGTTTAATTCTTAGAGATTATTACTATATATCTGCTGCTAGCAGAAATTTGATTTCTATTTCTACTTGAGCACAAGGCAATTATGTATTTAGTTTTGATAATGGCTATTGTACCATTTATTTTGAAAATAAAATGGTTGGACGTGGCTTTATGATTAATAGTCCCTATCTTTTACATGTTGATATATCTATGAATGTAACCAAATAGATAGTGAATCTCGTAGGATCTAAGAGATCCAAAGATGAGATAAATCTTAAGTATATATGGCACCTTAGGCTAGGTCATATAGCTGAAAAAAGGATTAACAGACTGAAGAAATAAGAGCTTTAAGGCTCGATGACTACTAAGTCATATCTAGTCCATGAATCTTATCTTTAAGGAAAGAGGACTTAGCTACCTTTTATGGGATATGGGGAAAGAACCACTAAGATACTTGCCCTGGTATAGACTGATGTATGTAGCCCATTTGATATGTCAGCTATAGGAGGTTCTCTTTACTTGATTACCTTTATCGATGATTGTTGATAGTATAGATATGTATATCTTATGAGACACAAATCTAAAGCCTTTGAAAAGTTCAAAGACTTCAAATGTGAAGTAGAAAAGCAAACTGAAAAAACCCCAAAAGTACTTCGATCAGATCAAGGAGGTGAATACCTAAGTACAAAATTTTTAGATTATCTCAAGAAAAATGATATAGTCTCACAATGGACTTCACCTGAAATGCCTCAACTCAATGAGATTTCAAAATTGAAAAATTGGATCCTATTGGATATGGTTCGATCTGTAATGAGCTTCATTGACCTTTTGTTATTTCTTTAGGGACATGCTTTGCTTACTGCTAACTATCTAGTGAATAGAGCTCCCTCTAAATCTATTCTTACCATACTATATGAGATGTGGCATGGTAAGAAATTGAGTCTTAGTCATCTTAAGATTTGGAGATATCCACCATGTCAAGCGATAATTGGCAGATAAGTTAGAGGCTAGGTCTATAAGAGCTCATTTTATAGGATATCCAAAAGAGTCTTTGGGATGCTAGTTTTACCTTTCAGAGGATCATAATATGATTGTAAGCCGACATGCTGTTGTCTTGAAAAAATAGTTTATCCAAGATGGAAGTAGTGGGAGGCAAATAGGACTCAAAGAGAGAGTGTTTGAAGAACCACAACAAGTCATAGAACTTGAAGAATCTATTCTTGATGAGAAAGTACGTGGAATACCTCCTTCACCTCATAGATCTAATAGGATCTCCTATCTTCCTAAAAAGCACATGGATATACTTATATAGGATGTAGAGAAAATATTCCTCATGAGAGATAGAAAACTTGGAGATGATCCCAAGAACTATTATGAAATGATGTCAGACATTAATTTTGAGAAATGGTTGGAAGCAATGAAGTCAGAAATTGACTCGATGCATACCAACCATGTTTGGACTTTAGTAGATCCACCAGAAGATATAGTACCTAATGGATATAAATAGATTTATAAGAGAAAAATAGGTTCGGATGGAAAAGTAGAGACCTTTAAGGCAAGGCTTGTGGCTAAAAGTTATGTTAATATAAAGGCATTAACCATCAAGATACCTTTTCACCAGTAACTATGCTGAAATCCATTCGAACATTGCTTGCAATTGTAGCCTCTCATGATTATGGGATTTGGTAGATGGATACAAAAACAGCTTTCCTAAATGGATATCTTAAGAAAGATTTTCATGTGGAGTAGCCTCAAGGTTTCACTTCTAGCGATGATGATCATAAGGTTTGCAAACTACAAAGGTCCATTTATGGACTCAAGCAAGCATATTGGAGTTGGAATACTCATTTCAATAACATGATCAAGTTATTTAATTTCATCAAAAATGAGGAGAAACCATGTATCTTTAAGAAGGTTGGTGTTGGTGCAGAAACTCATCATCGTCGGAGGTAGCCGGGGTCGAGGCCGCTGAGGTCGCCGTCGGGGATCTGCAAAATAAAGTCCCATTCGGACCCGATGGGGGGTGGCTCCGGCAGGACCCTTCGACGGTCAAGTCAGTCTTCGGCCAACAGGAATGGAGTGCTCGGAATGAGTTCCGGAGCTTAGAGAAGAAGAGGAGAGCTCAGAGAGATTAGAGGTTAGAGAGCTTAGCCTTAGCATATCGGAAGGGTCCTTTTTATAGCGGAGCTTGATGGTGACAACTGCAACCGCATGCTGGCGGGCCGCTCGAGGTTCGACGGAGTCAGTCTCACGGGATGGTGCCATGTGCGGCGGATTGATGGTGATAGCCATCGCCGCCTGACAGTAGGTCGCTATCATCTGTGGTGGACTGATGTGATGGCTGTAGAGCTTGCAGTGGACTGATGGTGATGGCTGCAGAGCTAGCCGAATGAAGGGTTGAAGTCCTTCGTCGTGTGCCCATTTCGGAGGAGTTCGAGCTCCTGAAGAGGAAGATTGGAGGGAGTTCGGCTCCCATAGGCGTCTGGCTGGAGGTATGCAGCTAAGGATCGTCCGCTGAAGAGTTCGGTCGAGGGGAATTTGAAGCTCGATCGTTGGAGAGTTCGGTCGGCTGTTGGACTTCGGCTGAGGCTTGGACGCTTGAGAGTTCGGTAGGAGCTCGATTGGCCGAAGTTCGACGAGGGCGACCGCTGAGGAGTTTGTCCGAGTGACGACTGCTTGAGGAGTTCGACCGAGGGGGCGACCGCTGAGGAGTTCGACCGAGGGGCGACTGCTTGGGGAGTTCGGTCGAGGGGGCGACCGCTGAGGAGTTTGGGCGCTGGGGAATTCCGTTAAAGCTCGGCTGCTTGGAGTCTAAGGAGCTCGGTCGCTAAGAAGTTTGGCCAGCTGAATGGGTTCGAAGGAGCTCGGAAGCTGGGGGTTCCAGGAGCTCGGCCGCTAAGTAGTTTGGCCGGCTGGAGGGGTTCGGTCTTGACGCTGGGAGTCTGGAAGAAGCTCGACAGCTAACTAGTTTGGCCGGCTGGAAGAAGCTCGGGCGCTAGAAGTTCGGCTGAAGCCCGTCTGCCGAATCTCTTTTGCGGCTACTGATTGCATTAGGCTGGGCATTGAGCTAGACTTCAGCTGGAGCGGGATTTATCCCCAACATTAGCCCCCCCACTCCCGAGTTCAAAAATCGGAGGAATGGAGTGCAGAAAAGGCGACTGCCGAAGTCTTCCTCTGAGCTCTATGCTAGTCTAGGTCGAAGCTCGGGGGAGATCTCATTTCCAGCCGAGGCTGACACGATTGCTTTCTCTAACCAAGGTCGATGTTGAAGCTCTCCGACCGAGGTTGACATGATAGCTTTCTCTAGCCGAGGTCGATGCTCGCATTTGACCTTGCTCGCATTAGGACGAGGTCCCCATCCTATTCCTAATGGGCTGTGGGGGCACATGCGGACCATCGTCCGAGCCTCTCCCTCCATCTCGTCCTTTGTGAATGAGGCCTTCAACCTTGCTCGCATTAGGACGAGGTCCTCCTCCTATTTCTAACGGGCTGTGGGGGCACATGCGGACCATCGTCCGAGCCTCTCCCCCATCTCGTCCTTTGTGAACGAGGCCTTCGACCTTGCTCACGTTAGGACGAGGTCCTCCTCCTATTCCTAACGGGCTGTGGGGGCACATGCGGACCGTCGTTCGAGACTCTCCCCCATCTCGTCCTTCGTGAATGAGGCCTTCGACCTTGCTCGGGTTAGGACGAGGTCCTCCTCCTATTCCTAACGGGCTGTGGGGGCACATGCGGACCGTCGTCTGAGCCTCTCCCCCCATCTCATTCTTCATGAACGAGGCCTTCGACCTTGCTCACGTTAGGACGAGGTCCTCCTCCTATTCCTAACGGGCTATGGGGGCACATGCAGACCGTTGTCCGAGCCTCTTCCCCCATCTTGTCTTTCGTGAACGAGGCCTTCGACCTTGCTCGCGTTAGGACGAGGTCCTCCTCCTGTTCCTAATGGGCTGTGGGGGCACATGCGGACCGTCGTCCGAGCCTCTCCCCCCATCTCATCCTTCGTGAACGAGGCCTTCGACCATGCTCGCGTTAGGACGAGGTCCTCCTCCTATTCCTAATGGGCTGTGGGGGTACATGCGGACCGTCGTCCGAGCCTCTCCCCCCATCTCGTCCTTTGTGAACGAGGCCTTCGACTTTGCTCGCGTTAGGACGAGGTCCTCCTCCTGTTCCTAACGGGCTATGGGGGCACATGCGGACCATCGTCCGAGCCTCTCCCCCCGTCTCGTCCTTCATGAACGAGGCCTTCAACTTTGCTCGTGTTAGGATGAGGTCCTCATCCTGTTCCTAACGGGCCACTTTCGCTCGTTTCTTTCTCCTGCCATCAGATAGTTTTTTCATCCAGAAACAATATTACTGAGAGGGAAGAATTTTACCGAGGGGAAGCTAATCGCAGCACATTTCCGTTCGAGGGTCGTCGGGGTGTTGTTCCTCGGAGTTTCCTCGGGCAGTAAGTCCCATCCAGACGACCTCCTCTATCTCATGCCGGCCTCCTCAATTTGGAGCATGCTTCTCTTGGCTTTGACGCTGGAAGGTGATGAATCGCCGATGTACCAAGCTCCTCCCGGGGGTGATGTTGATGATGCTGCGAGGCGGCCGACCTTCTTATCTTTTCTGGTTATGGCAGCGCCTTTAGCCGATCTTTCCTTGCTTCAGGCTGGCATCAGAGGAATTTATCCCATCGTCCCTTTTTGATGAGCTCTTCAATCTCGTCTTGGAGCTAAACATATTCCTCAGTGTCGTGGCTGTGGTTGCGATGGTAGGAGCTTTACTTGCTTCGATCGCGCATGTTTGGGGAGGCCATAGTCCTTCAGGTCCTGGTGGTTGGCTCTTAACTTCGCTGAGAATTTGAGTTAGAGGAGCGGGGCGTGGTTGCGGAACCCTTCGGGAGGAGGATTTCTTTGCACCCTTATGTCGGGGCTTCCTTCCTAGTGAGCTTGAGGAGTTCAGGCTTCGCTTGCGCGGAGCTTCATTCCGCTTTCCTGCGAAATTTTCTGCAGGAGAACTTTATGCTTCTTTGTTCGGACTTCCTTGCTCGTAGGGAGGGGGTCGGCTTTGCTTGCCCGAACTTCATTGCACCTCCCGTGAATTCGCTATAGCGACGTACTCGAGGGGGAGTTCGGCCTCGCTCACCTTGGCGCGGTCTCGAGCGTGGCCGAACTTCAGTTGGGTGATCTCCTGCGGAGTTCGGCCTCCCTTATGCCGAACTTCATTCCATGGGGGGGACTTCGTTCCGCCCTCACTTGCATTGAACTTCACTGTGATGGTGAGCTTTAAGGTGGAGTTCGGCTTTCGGGCTCACTTATGCCGAACTTCATTCCGCGGGGCAACTTCGTTCTGCCCTCACTTACGCCGAACTTCACTGTGATGGTGAGCTTAAAGGTGGAGTTCGGCCTTCGGGCTCACTTATGCCGAACTTCATTCCATGGGGGAACTTCGTTCCGCCCTCACTTGCATCGAACTTCACTGTGATGGTGAGCTTTAAGGTGGAGTTCGGCCTTCGGGCTCACTTATGCCAAACTTCATTCCGTGGGGGAACTTCGTTCTGCCCTCACTTGCACCGAACTTCCCTTGGATGATGAGCTTTGAAGGGAAGTTCGGCCTCACCGAACTTCACTCGACTCTCCATCGTCTGCCAGCTGCCCTCTCAGGGATTCTTCATCTTTCGACTTGAAGGCTTCTTTCGTACGGGCATATCTCTCGGCCCGAGCCAGCAGATCGGTGAAGTCTTTGGGATACTTTTTTTCCAGGAAAAACAGCAAGTTATTTCTCTGAAGGCTGCCCTTGAGTGCAGCCATCACGATAGACTGGTCCAAGTTCGGAATTTCCAATGCCGCGGTGTTAAACCGGGTGACATAATCCCAGATGGATTCCTCCTGCTTCTGCTTGAAGTTCATCAGGAAGTCCGAACCTTGATGCGGACGTCGGCTGCTGATGAAGTGAGCCATGAACTGACTGCTCAGTTGGTCAAAAGAGAAGATCGTAATTGGCTTTAATGCCGAGTACCAGTTTCTAGCTACTCCCCTTAAGGTAGATGGGAAAGCTCGGCACAGTATGGCATTTGAAGCACCGTGGAGCAGCATCATGGCACGGAAGGCCTCCAGATGATCGAATGGATCAGAAGTTCCATCATAGCTTTCTAGTTGAGGGAGCTCGAAGGTCGGTGGAACAGGTTCTTGAATAATTCGGAGAGAGAAGGGAGGTTCGGCATGGATGTCGGCATGATGAGCCGAGGTGACGCGACCGAGCTCTTCAATACGCTGGTCCATCTCCCATAGCCTACAATCGAGGGCGTCGTCTTAGCTACAGATCTTTGGGTGCTTCTGACTACGAATAGGGAAGGTATCCCCCAGAAGATAACAATGTCCGAACACGGATCCCCGACCCTCTGTTTCTCCTTCTCTAGGGCGATCGGTATGCTGGCCCTGGTACTCTTCCTTGGGGCTGATTCCCGACGTTCCAATGGTGGGTTTCCTGGTGGAGTCACCACCGGGGGCTGCTGTATAGCCTGCAATGCCTCCGTGAGGTCGGACCTGTCGGACAAGTAGGTCAAACTGCTTCACATCCACCGCACGTATAGGTGAAACTTGAGCTACCGGGGCTGAAGCAGCGATAGACGGATCTAGTTGGGATCGGGCCGTGGAGGCCATCGAGCGCCACATCGAAGCTCTCCTGGGAGGCATTTTCTCTTCGAGAGAGAAGGGAGATCTTCGGAGAGGGGAGGAAAGTCACCGAGCACTCCTTTAAGAACAAGGGAACCCCGGAGGTTCAGGCCCTCCTTCTAGCTTCAATCTGTTGGTGCAGAAACTCATCATCGCTGGAGGCAGCCGGGGTCGAGGCTGCTGAGGTCACCGCCGGGGACCTACAAAATAAAGTCCCATCCAGAATCGATGGGGGGTGGCTCCGGCAAGACCATCCGATGGTCAAGTCAGTCTTCGGCCAACAGGAATGGAGTGCTCGAAATGAGTTTCGGAGCTTAGAGAAGAAGAGGAGAGCTCAGAGAGATTAGAGGTCAGAGAGCTTAGCCTTAGCATATCGGGAGGGTCCTTTTTATAGCAGAGCTTGATGGTGACAACTACAGCCACGTGCTGGCGGGTCGCTCGAGGTTCGGCGGAGTCAGTCTCATGGGATGGTGCCGTGTGCAGTAGATTGATGGTGATAGCCATCGTCGCCTGATAGTGGGTTGCTATCGCCTAGGGCAGACTGATGGTGATGGCTGCAGAGCTTGCAGCGGATTGATCGTGATGGCTGCAGAGCTAGCAGAATGAAGGGTTGAAGGCCTTCGTCGTGTGCCCATTTTGGAGGAGTTCGGGCTCCTGAAGAGGAAGATTGGAGGGAGTTTGGCTCCCATAGGCGTCTGGCTGGAGGTATGCAGCTAAGGCTCGTCCGCTGAAGAGTTCGGCTGAGGGGAATTCGAAGCTCGGCCGTTGGAGAGTTCGGTCGGCTATTGGACTTCAGCTGAGGCTTGGACGCTTGAGAGTTCGATAGGAGCTCGATCGGCCGAAGTTCGGCGAGGGCGACCACTAAGGAGTTCGGTCGAGTGATGACTGCTTGAGGAGTTCGACCGAGGGGGCGACCGCTGAGGAGTTCGACCGAGGGGTGACTGCTTGGGGAGTTCGACCGAGGGGGTGACCGCTGAGAAGTTTGGGCGCTGGGGGATTCCGTTAAAGCCCGGTCGCTTGGAGTCCAAGGAGCTCGGTCGCTAAGCAGTTCGGCCAGCTGAACGGGTTCGAAGGAGCTCGAATGCTGGGGTTCCAGGAGCTTGGCCGCTAAGTAGTTCGACCGACTGGAGGGGTTCGGTCTTGACGCTGGGAGTCTGGAAGAAGCTCGGCAGCTAACTAGTTCGACCGGCTGGAAGAAGCTCGGGCACTGGGAGTTCGGCTGAAGCCCGTCTGCCGAAGCTCTTCTGCGGCTACTAGTTGCATTAGGCTTGGCATCGAGCTAGACTTCGGTTGGAGCGGGATTTATCCCCAACAGTTGGTAAGAGTGCGATAACATTTCTCGTATTGTACATGGATGACATCCTCCTAATTGAGAATGATATTTTCATGATGACCTCAGTTAAGGTCTGGATGTCAAAAGAAATTCTCTATGAAAGACCTGAGAGAAGCATCCTATATTTTGAAAATAAAGATCTATGAAGATAGATCTAAGAGGATACTTGATTTATTATAGAAACTGTACAAAGAGAAAGTGCTGAAGAGGTTCATCATGAAAAATACTACTATAAAAAAGAGCTATGATAGTGGTTCGTAACTGCTGCTATAGCCTAAAAAATCGCTACCATAGGCTATTGTTGTTGTTCTTTAATCACTGCTACTATAGCCATCGCCGTAGCTCTATGACAGTGGTTGTTGCAGTGGTTGTTTGAACCGCTGCTATAAATAGCCTATTGCAGTAGTTTATAAATTGCTACAATAGATTGATCTATACCAACGGTTATGTAACCACTGCCATAGATTATCTATAGTAGCGGTTACATAACTACTACCATAGGTAATCTATAGCAGCAGTTTCTTAACCGTTGCCATAGGTCTAATATAGCGGTTAACACCATTTGCACTAGGAACCTATGATAGCAATTGGCACGGATATGGCAGCAGTTATAAAACCACTGTCATAGATCTTGAATAATTAAAAAAATTAAAATTTTTATTTTTTTATATATTTTACCTGATAAATATAGATATATAACATAAAAAATATAATAAATATAAAAATTATTTTAAAATACTAAAATTTTATTATCAAATAAAATTTATTATAATATTTTTAAAAAAATAAAATACATCAAAAGTCTCCTAAATCTACATCATCGTCGTCGTCAGCAAGAGTCAAAGTCGGAGCTAGAGTTGGAGCTGAAGCTAGAGTCAGAGCTGGAGCTGGAGCTGGAATATGGGCCAACATATTCTTGAAGCCCGTGACTCCAAAATGCACATTGAGCGTCGACATCATATCTCTCATAATGCCCTCCAAATGAGATGCACGCTCCTCAGCCCGATCTGCTCATGTCGCAGCATGATCTGCTCGTGCCAACACCTCCTCAAGTTCTTTCTGGCTGACGATACTAGAAGTCTATGAGGAGACGCTCGCCTCGGACCAATAGCTCATCAACTTGTATCCGGGCCTACATCGAATCCTCCCAGAGTGCTCAAGCCCCAAGACCTGAGACAAATGGTCATGGGGCCTAGAGATATCTAGGCCATCATGACCTACAATGTTAATGAACACTAATCAATATAATATATTAAATAATAATATTAGTATAGCATCAATAAATATTCTTTAATATGTACACTAATCAATTGATGGGTCTATCATTTTGCAATGCAATAAATAAAAGCAACAAGATATAAACATCTAGAAAATATTAAGCAATAAATTCAACAACATGAATTACATTCATAAATAATTAAGGATGAGAAATAGTCGTAGATCCGATCTCTTGCATGAACCTTTGTGTTAATCTAGAAACCTGAAAGAAGAACAAAGTAGATGATGGTGGCACCTTAGGGCTTAATGTTGGAACCTTAGAGAGACATATCAAATTTTATTCGCTTAGAAGTCAAGCCGACTCCATGCCTGAGATAGTCGGCTCCGTGCCTGAGACATCCAGCTCCAGTCCTCGCCCAGCCAGCTCGATCATGGCTCGAGCCAGCTTGGCTATATATCTGAGCTGCCTCGACTGTGTGCCATCCCCTCGATCACTCCCTCTCTCCCTCTCTCGATCTCTCTCATCGGCGATGCCAAACCCCTCCCTCCTAACTTTTCCATCTCTCGATTCTCCTCTCTCCCTCTTGATCTCCCTCGCCGGTGAGGCCAGACCCTATCCCTCCCTCTCTCACTCTCTCGATCTCCCTCTTCGGTAAGGCCGGACCCCATCCATCCCAATGATGCCAGCGAGGCCGGACCCCTCCCTCCCTCTCTCACTCTCTCGATCTCCCACTCTCCCTCTCTCGACCTTCCCTCGTCGGCAAAGGCCAGACCCCCTCCCTCCCAATGATGGCAGCGAGGCTGGACCCCCTCCCTCCTAATGATGGCAGTGAGGCCAGATCCCTTCCTTTCTCTCTTTCTCTCTCGATCTCCCTCGTCGGTGACGGCGGTGAGGCCGGACCCCCTCCCTCCCTCCCACTCTTGATCTCCCTTGCCGATGGCTGGCGAGCGGCTAGCCCTCCCTTTCTCAATCTATCGATCTCCCTCTCAGTCTCTTTGTTTCTTATTTTTGGAACCCGGAATTGGGTCCAACCTTCAGGGATCCATTAGGATCTGGGTCTGGTACTTCAAGTATAGACCCATCGGATATTTAAATTCAGATTTAGATTCGGTATCCATAATTAAAATTGGGTCCAAATCTGAATATCCAGATTTTGATCCAAACTCAATCCATTGATAGATCAAATCCACAGCCACTGACATGGCACAGCCCAAGGCTACCGTCACGGCATAGCCCAAAAATTATGGCATGTAGATAATTATAATATTTATAATAAATATTTATAATATTTATTATAAATATTCTATAAATTATTATAAATATACATAATTAATAAATAATACTATAAAATTAAAAAAAATTATACCTATGGCTATAAAGAGCAGGTCACACCGAAAGCTCCGAGGGTCGCCGACGACAACGCTAGAGGAGGACGACGATACGAAAGATAACCTATGAAACAAAAGTAAGATAGTGAGATAGAGAAGAGAGAGAAAGAGGAAAGAGAGAGAGAGAGAGAGCAGGGGCGGCCGAGGATGGGGGCCAGGGGAAAGGGGGCATAGTGATGAGGAGGCCCGGGAGGCACAGTGATGGGAGGGTCGACGACCGAGAAGGGGAGTGGGGGGGCCGGGTGAGGGGTGGTGGGGAGGGGTGGCCAGGGATGGAGGGGCTGGAGGGTGGCAGGATGGCAGGGAGGGGCAGCCGGGGGGAGGGTGGGGGTGGGGGGCAGGAGATGGTGGGGCTGGGGGGTGGTAGGGTGGTGAGAGGGGTGGCCAGGGATGCGGGGGAAGGAGGGGCGGCTGGGAGGAGTGTGAGGGTGGGGGGGTCGGGTGGGGGTTGTGGGGAGGAGCGGTCGGGGATGGGGGGGAAGGAGGGGCGGTCAGGGGGAGGGTGTGTGGTGGGGGGGCCGGGTGGGGCTGGCGGGCAGGGGCGACCGGAGATGGGGGGGCTGGGGGTGGCAGGGTGGCGGGAGGGGGGATCGGGGATGGGGAGGAAGGAGGGGAGACCGAGGGGAGGGTGGGGGTCGAGTGGGAGTGGCGGGGAGGAGCGGCTAGGGATGGAGGGAAGGAGGGGTGGTCGGGGGATGGGGGTGGGGGGGTCGGGTGGGTGATGGTGGGTGCAGGGAGGGGTGGCCAGGGATGGGGGATCAGAGGGGGAGGAGGAAGGAGGGATAGCGCCAGTAGAGGGGGAAGTAGGGGCGGCACCGATCAGGGGGGAAGAAGTCTCACCGATGATGGAAAGAAGGGGGAGAGATAGAGAGAGAGAACGAGCGCACACGAGAGGAAAGCAGAAAAAATTTAAAGATTTTTAACCTAACCTATGGCAGTGGTTATCGATCCGCTACCATAGATCTATGGTAGTAGTTATCGAACCACTACCATAGATCTACGGCAGCGGTTATCCAAAATCGCTGTCATAGATCTACGGCAATGATTTTATAACCGCTGCTATAGATTTATACCAGTGATTTTTGATAACTACTACCATAGGTTGAAATTTTTTTTTAAATATTATATAATTTTAAAATTTAATATCCATCTTCATCATTCATTATCTAAATAATTATTATTAGAGTATCGTCACAAAAGGTCGCCTCGATCCGATGGCCCCAGGTTCATCGATTAGAAAAATTTGATTTCGACCATCATGAATGATGTTGCAATGATCTAATAGATGGAGATCTTCGATGATCCAAAAATCTACAATGATGATCTCGATGATGTTTTTAGCATACTATCAAAGTTTTACTTCAATCGAATATCATTATCATGGTCAACTTAGTATGGAATAATTTCGACCGTTAAATTAGAAACAAGCGATCAAAGGGTTAAGCAACATCCAATTATGAGATAATTTTTTAATTAAATTTTCTTTGTTATAATTTTAAATATTTTATATGGTGATGATAGTAAAATTTAAATTATTTTCATGTAAACTATTCATGTTAAGCAGATATTGCAAAAGCACGAGAATAATAACCAGTGAAGTTTCAGAATAGTTATCAGAAGATGTGTAGTTTTAGATCGTTCTTCATCTCACGAGTTGAATTTTATAATCACCACCATAAAAAATGATTAAAGTAGTAGCCAAGTTTATTTATAAAAAAAGTTATCTCATAATCGGATACCGTTTGGTCCTATGATCACTCGTTTATTATTTAACGGTCAAAACTAACCTATACTAAATTAACTAAGATAATGATATCCGATTGAAGTGAAACTTTGATAGTATACTACAAACATCATCGAGATCATCATTATAAATTTTTGGATCCATCGGAGGTCTCCATCTATCAGATTATTGCATCATCATTCATAGTCGTCGAAATCAAATTTTTCTGATCGACGAAGCTAGGGCCATCAGATCAAGGTGATCTTTTGTGATGATACTCTAATAATAATTATTTAGATAATGAATGATGAAGATGGACATTAAATTTTAAAATTATATAATATTTAAAATATATATATATATGGTAGCGGTTATAATTAACCACTACCATAAATAAGTTTATAGCAGTGGTTCCTACTAACCGCTACAATAGGTCCGGCTTATGACAGCGGTTTCACTAACCACTGCTATAGGTCGGACCTATAGCAGTGGTTACAATGAACCACTGCTATAGGTCGACTTATGGTAGCGATTTTTTGTAATCACTATTATAGGTCCGACCTACAGTAATAATTTTCATTAACCATTGCTATATGTCGGACCTATAGCAGTGGTTATAAAAACCACTATCATAGGTCCGACCTATAGCAGCAGTTAATGAAAATCGCTGCCATAGGATCTATGGCAGCGGTTTTAAAAACTGCTGCCATAGTATGCGCCGCCATAGACCATTTTTGTAGTAGTAAAACTCTAAACAAGATTGTTACCCTTTAAGCATGGAGTTCATCTCTCTCAAAAGATGTATCCTAGCACACTTGAGGAGATTGAGTGCATAAGAAAAATTTCTTATGCTTTTACTATAGGGAACCTCATGTATGCTATGCTATATACTTGACCTGATATATCTCTTGCTATGAGTGTCACGAGCAGATATCAGTCAAATCTAGATAAAGAGCACTAGATAGTTATGAAGAACATTCTTAAGTACTTGATAAAGGCTAAGAATATATTCTTGATCTTTGGAGGAGAAGAATTAAGGGTATAGGGATACGTAGACTTAGACTTTATGTCTGATATTGACTATAGAAGCACTACATTAGGATATGTATTCCTATGTCATGGTTGTGTGGTAAATTGGAAGAGTTCCAAACAATTGATCATTACAGATTCCACCATGGAGGTGAAATACATTATTGCTTCTGAGAATGCTAAGAAAGCTTTTTGGTTCAAGAAGTTTATTGCGGAGTTAGGAGTGATGATGTCAGATGCCATACCCCTCTACTATGACAACAATGGTGCCATAGCTCTGGCTAAGAAACCAAGGTCTCATCAAAGGTCCAAGCACATAGAGCGATGATTCCATTTCATTCGAGAATACCTTAAGAAGTAGATCAATGTGCAGAGAGTAGACTCCACTATTGGCGCATCACCATGACATCATTTAGCTCTGATACTAATTGCTATCCTAGCATCACCAAGCTCAGATACCATGTTGCAAAAACTTCTGATCTTTAGCACGGACCTAGAGAGATCTTGCACATTCTCTGAGGTAGTATACCATAGATCATTACCTAGATCTATGCTGGAGCGCCTCCCTCCTGGGCTTGAGGGAGGTGCCCCCTCTCTCCAGATCTTCTTCGAGAACCTAGGGCAGCAACACTAGAGAGAAGAGAGATTGAGGGAGAAAAGATCTGTATTGACCAATAAAAATCCTAATATAACCTATGTATTTATAAATAGACACTAGGCCCGACCAAAAACTTCCTTGGCTAACCCAATACATGAAAGCATTCATCGAGCCCATATATACTCATGTCTTACATGCTCTCATCCCCTAGATCTAAACCCAACCCATACATGAGTTAGCCCCTTTAAGACCTCTCAAACCTAGCCTTAAGACCCCTAGGATAAGTTTGCTATTCCTATGACTGCTCGGAGCCATAGCTATACATCCGATCTCTTGCGTGAACTTGGGTATTAATCCAACAAACTAAAGAAGATCTAAGAAAGATGAGAGAAGCTAAGGTTTTTGGTGTTGGAACTAGAGAGAAGAGAGAAGAGAGTTAGGGAGAAAAACTTAATTGTATTCCAACCTTATTGTAAAAGTTATAATATCCTAATTATTTATCCTAGAGTTTCCATATGAATCCTAATAAATCCCAGCTCAAAATCTCTCCTAAGCTAACCCAATCCATACATGAATTAGCCCCCTTAAGATCACTTGAACCAGGCCTTATGACCCCTAGGATCAACCCAGACCCTAGCCCAAAACAAACCCTCGCATAATTTTGCTCGTGCACTGAGTCGGCTAAATTCCACTGGGTCAGCTCAGCCTGAAATTGAGCCGACCCAGTCCTATGCCGTGCCAGCAGTTTCGAACATGCAGCTCTTTATTTTGCCTTTTCTCTGAGACTTAGCCGACCTAGTTTTGGACTGAGCTGACTAACCTATAAAAAATCCTTTTTCTGCAGCCTTCAAGCTCTGGCTTTGGTTCCTTGCTCCACCTTGTGTCCCAGATCTTCGAAGCACCAACCAAGCCCCTCGAGGCCCTCAATATCTGAACCTCAAGCCTATGAAGAGCTACATGCCATCTCCATCCTAGGACAACTCCTATCCTAGCCCTAAGACCACACTTATCCTAGCCTCCCCAGAGCCCTCACCCTGACTCTGCCCATGGCCTTCCAAGGTTTTGGAGCACCACACTACCTACAATCTCCACCTTGGTGCGCCCAAGCCTTAGCACACCTGGCAACATCCTCCTACATGATCCCACTGTCCCTGCATGTCCTAATAGCCCCTCGTGCTCACTTTGCTACTGTCATTCTTCTCCAGCTACTGAGCTCCTTTTGAGGCCTTCGGGATGACCGCCTCCATTGCTGAAGTCCTTAGCTTGTTCCTCTATACCACCTTTAGAGTTGTAGGTATCCTTCTACTTGGCAGCTGCATCACTTATCCTAGACTTTCCTGAAGATCATGTAACATTCCTTCACCGGCACTCACCGCATATCCTGATGCTTCACCTGACACTGTCCCCTCAGAGCCACTTCTATCTTCTTGCACAATCCTCTCGACCTAGATCTATACAGCTTCGACACTGGTGCTGAGATATAGGTCCTCCCTCTGCACCCCTTTACTCTAAACCCATGTCATAGCTTTCTCCACTCGTGAAGCCACCTCTGTCCGATGCTTCACCTGGAGCTAAATTTCCTCTGATGCCGTAGAAGCTGACTCTATCTTCGAGTTCCCCGAGGCCAACCATCCAATGCTGTACTATTGGGCCTGCCGCTGTACCTCGAACACCATAGCTATCCCTTCAAACCCTCTGCACTCTGCAGACCTATCCGAAACCCTCTCCAATATACCGCACCCTATGGGATCCTCTGAGACCACCAAAATTTCATCCAAATCTTCACTATCAGTGACTGTACTGATGGAATCCGAGCTTTCTCCTCCCTTGCACTTCTTCCAAAGTGGATACTCTCACATAAAGTGCCTTACTTCTCCACACTTAAAGCATCTCTTAGACCCCTTACTGCCCCTTTGTTAGCCCTTCTTCTCCTCCTTCCTGTGCTTCTCTAAAACCACAAGACTCATGGAAGACCTCCCTCTTCGTCATTCATTTTTGCTGCTCGTTGGACTTGAGCATTGATATGATGTCCTCGTACACTAGTGTCTCCTTACCATACAGCAATGTTGTCACCAATGGATCGAAGCTCCCGAGTAGCGAACACAGCAATAAGAGACTCTTGTCCTCCTCTTCTAAATCCATCCCTATATTGAGCAAGTCCATGCTCATCCGGTCGAACCATTGAATATGCCCCACAATATCCTCGCCCTTCTGCATCCGAAGGCTGTACAGTTGCTTCTTCAGCATCAACTTGTTGCACATGTTCTTCCCCATATACAACTACTATAACCTTGACCATAATCTCTTGGATATTCTTTCTTCCAACATACCATACAAAACCTCATCTGCCAAACAAGTCCTAATCATGGCATATGCCTTTTTCTCCAAGGACACCCACTCCTTATCTATCATCTACCCTAGCCTATCCTCCAAGGTCAAATCTAGCCTCATCTAAACTAGCAGATCCTTCACCCTTACCATCCACATCATGAAACTTTTTTTTTCATCAAACTTCTCTAATCCTACCTTCAACCCACTATTCTCCATGATCAATCCAAATCAAATAATAGCAAATAGGTAGATCTGAGAAATACCTTGAGTAGGGATGGTGGATAGCAGCCCTGTGATCTCTCCCTTCCTCATGAAGCATGGAGAAAGCCTTTTGATTTGAATATCATTGCTGATCTCTGCTGAAAACCGATCTTCTTCCTCCCCCATGCTCAACTGGGCTTTGATACCAATTATTGTTCCTACAGCTGCTTGGAACCACAGCCGTAGATTTGACCTCTTGCATGAACCTGGATGTTAATCTAGCAAACTGAAGAAGATCTAAGAAAGATGAGAGAAGCTAGGGTTTTTGGCATTGGAACTAGAGAGAAGAGAGAAGAGAGTTCAGGAGAAAAGCTCAATTGTATCTTATTGTAAAAGTTTCAATATCCTGATTTATTTATCCTAGAGTTTTCATATGAACCCTAATAAACCCTAGCTCAAAAACTCTCCTAGGCTAACCCAACCCATACATGAATTAGCCCCCTTAAGACCTCTTGAACTAAGCCTTAAAACCCCTAGGATCAACCCAGACCCTAGCGCAAAATAGACCCTCGCGTAACTTTGCCTGCGCACTGAGTCGGCTTAGTCTTAGCACTGAGCTGGCTAAGTTTCATTGGGTTAGCTCAATCTAAAGCTGAGCCGGCCCAATGCTGTGCCATGCCAACAGTCTCGAATATGCAGCTCTCTATTTTGCCTATGCTTTGAGACTTAGCCGACCTAGTTTTGGACTGAGCGGGCTAACCTATAGAAAATCCTTTTTCTGCATCCTTTAAGCTTCGGCTTTGGTTTCTTGCTCCACCTTATGTTCCAGATCTTCGAAGCACCAACCATGCTTCTTGAGGCCCTCAATACTTGAACCTCAAGCCCGTGAAGAGCTACATGCCGCCTGCACCCTAGGACAACTCTAGTCCTAGTCCTAGGACCACACCTATCCTAGCCTCCCTGGAGCCCACACCCTGGCTCTGCCCATGGCCTCCCAAGGCTTGGGAGTACCACACCACCTACAAAGCTTCTATCCTAGTCCTAAACAGACCCTCTGCATAGCCTTGCCCATGCATCGAGCTGGCTCAGTCTTAGCACTGAGCCGGCTAACCTGAGACTGGGTCGATGCAATTTCAAACTATGCCAACCCAGTTGCATGCCATGCCTGCAGTCCCGAAAGGTGCCTTTTTATTTGGCCCAATCATTGAGACTTAGCCAACCTAATTTCAGACTGAGCCAACTAACCTATAGAAGAGTCCTTTTCTATAGTCTTCATGCTCTGACAGTGGTTCCTTACTTCACCTTATGTTTTAGATCTCCAAAGCACCAACCAAGCTTCTCAAAGCCCTCAACACTTGCACCTCGAGCTCATGGAGGGCTAAACACTGCTTCCACCATAGGATAACTCCTGTCCTATCTCTAGGACCATACATATCCTAGAATTCCCGAAGCCAACACCCTGACTTCTTTCGTAGCCTTCCAAGGCTTGGGAGCACCACCAATCCTCAGAATCTCCATCTTGGTGCCCCAAGCTCTGGCAAACTCCTTGGCAATGCCCTCTTGCATGATCCCACTGTCTCTATGCACTCAATAGCCTCTTATGCAAACATCATATCTACCAATCCTCTTTAGCCATTGTGCACTCTTTAGGCCTTTGGGATGATCGCCTCTACTGCTGAAGACCTTAGCTTGCTTCTCTGCACTACTCTAAAATTGTAGGATCGCTACTACTTAATAGCTGCATCAATTTTCTTGAACTTTCTTGGAGAACCCACATTGTTCTAATACTGACACTCTCTACATATCCTGATATAATCTCCTCAGAGCTACACCTATCCTCTTGCATAAGCTGCTCTATCTAAAACTGTACATCACCGATGCTGGTGCTAGGATATAGCTCTTCCTCTACATCCCTCTGCTCTGAACTCGCGTCACATCTCTAGCAATGAAGCCACCTCTACTCGGTGCTCTACCTGAAATCGAAGTCCACCTAATGCCGTAGAAGCTAACTTTATCATCGAGTCCCTCGAGGCCAACCATCTAATGCTATACTGTTGGGCCTGACACTACACCTCGAACATCATCACTGCCTCTTCGAACCCTCCGCACTCCGTGGCCCTCTTCAAAATCATTTTGGATACTTCGCAACCCACGAGCACCTTCGAAATTCAAGAGCTCATCTAACTCTTCTGAATCTAGTGATTGAATCCTAAAAAATTCTATCCTAGCCTTCTTTTCTACCCCTATACTAGCCATCGCTTCAGTTGTGCTCGAAGAATAGCTCAAAACCCATCTTGGGCTCAAACCCACCTATCTCATCCTGAGGCTTCTAAGACTTTGTGGCTCTTTTTGAGACCTACTGACACTCTCTACTGAGATACTTCCCTTGGCTACTGCACCATCGAGCCTCTCTCAATCCTATGCCTATAAGAAAATACTACTGTAGTACTCCAGTGCTTCCTGCCACATCTAAACACTGCCTCCTCATGGATATCTGGATCCTCTCTTACTGTACACAATTCATCCTCCACCTAAACCACAACTCTTCCTGGTGTTCCTGTAGAAGAAATCTAATCCACCATCGAGTACTGACCTATGGACCTTCATGGATCATCCATCTCCATCATCCCCAAGGCTCCATAAATTCATGCTCTAATCGAACCACTGAATACATCTCCGACTACTTTTTCATCTTCCTACAATCAAAGGACGTATAGCCACTTCTTCAGCCTTCCTTCGACCATTATCCCTTGAAAAACCTCTCTTCAACCATCAACTATCCCACACTGCCCATCCTCATATAGAACCCTAATGCTCTCTATTGAGATACCTTCCTTGACTGCCGCACCATCAAGCCTCTCTCAGCCTTGCATCTCTAGGGAAGCACTATTGCAACACTCTAGCACTCCCTGCCTATCACTCATCATACATTTCGGTCTTTCCTCCAAGATCAATCAGTAAATCATGCACCCAAACCTTCCACCCTGAGAAAAATTCTTTTCATTAATCCTCTCAACCTCCACCTTCAACCCACTGCTCCTGATTGACCAAACCATAGTAATAACAAAGATAGATCTAAGACATACCATGGATACTCCTGTAGATTTTTTATTTCATCTTGTATGATTTTTCCTTCTCTTCCATGCACCATCAAGCTCGGATAGCAAATGTTGGCACAACACCATTGCATTATCTAGCACTGATACGAATTACTATCCTGGCATCACCAAGCTTTAATACCATGTTGTAGAAATCTCTAATCTTTAGCACAGACCTGAGGAGATCTTGGACATTCTCTAAGGTAGTATACCATAGATCATCACCTAGATCTATGCTGGGGTGCCTTCCTCCTTGGGCTTGAGGGGGTGCCCCCTCTCTCTAGATCTTCTTCGAGCCCAAGGAGAAAGGCACCCCCTCTCTCTAGATCTTCTTCGAGAACCTAGTGTTGGCAATAGTGTTCCAAAGCTAATCATTAGCCTGTTGACGATTGTGCTGATTCTTATATTTGTATATAAATTATAAATAAATAAAAGTTATTTTGGTATTATTTTATTATAAATTCTTTCATCTTCTAATGAACTTCTTTATTGTGGTGAAGTCCTCAGTGAAGGAAAAATCCTATTTTCCATCATAGGATCGTACAGATCTGAGATAAATTTTTCTAAAAATTTTTAAATGATTTGATCTGATCTAAAAGTTCTCAGAGATGATCATGGTGATCTGATATTAAAAATTAAAAAAAAAATTAAATCAGATTTAATATCATATCTTGTTTAGATAATCTGATTATCCTATGATGATCCTGATATTTTCTGAGGTTCTAGAAGGAGCCATGCACGTGCCTAATCTCTACCGATATCCACTCGAGAAGGATCTGGACATCTTTTCCTTGTAAGTCCTTTTTTTAAAAATTATATCTGAATCTAATCTAGAAGTTCTTCAAAAAATTTCTGAAGGCAGCGTGTCCATCTCACGAACACCGTCGCATAGATGTTGAACTCTTCATAAATTTGATTGGATCTTCTTCACAGATTTGTGCCTAACTTTTTAGGCATATAGTAGAGTGGGAGTGGGATATCTGGAATCACAGCCTTTAGATATGAAAAATATTTCTACATGAAGAGCCTTGGAGCAAGGGTTCTTATACAAAAGAATAGTGCCAAGTTAGAATCCCCCTTTGACCAAAATCCTTATTTTTTCGATCATTGGGACTCCTAAACTTGATCTCCACAAAAATTTTTAGATTTCATCTAATTTTGACACCAAAAATCAATCTAGAAGATGGCGGCATGAGTAGATAAGGAAGAGTCTACTGTGCCTAGGACTCTTTCCACAAGAGTTTGATTTGAATCAAACTCTAGCATAACTCTATCTAGACATCTTCAAAAATCATAAAATTTGGTACACCCAATATATTATTAGTGCACTATCAGATATCAAAAATTAGATCAAAATAACTTTTAAAAAATTTTTTAAAAGCATCTGATCAGATGACCCTTAATTCTCTCAAATAGGTCAACTTTTGACCCTAGTCCAATTTGACTATGAATGGATTTAATTTCAATAATTAATCTGACCTGGACTTGTTTCAGTCAGATGAAAATAAATTCATTCAAAATACAAGATGAGTCAAATAAAATTTGACTTGGTTGCGATGAATTAGAAAGATTTTAGATGGAGAAAGTCAAGCTTAATCGTGTGCTGGCACGATTACCTTGAACCTGATTGGATCTAATCCAAATTAATCAAACTGGATTAGCTTAATTGATGACATCCAGATCCAAACCCTTATTTGTATAATCTAGTTAGGTTCAATTCTATATAGTAATGATATATAACGCGATCTCCATCATCAACATCATCGAAACACCTTTGGATGGATCAGAACTTTTTTTATTCATACAATTAGAATGATTGATCATCAAAATCATTCTAATTGCTCCTAAAATCCACCAATGACACCTAGCAGTATATGGTGGCAACTCATTAGAACTAAAAATAAACCTCTCAGTGCAGTTACTTGTATGATTAGATTCTTCTATCTTGAGCCTCGATAGGATTAGCATTTAGGTGAACTCATCAAATCCAATGTCCATCATATGAATTAATCATTTGGTTTGAGTCCAATGTAAAACTCTAATAAAAACTCTTTCTATCATCTTCACTCTACCATGGCCATGGACTTAAGGACTCAATCTCATGATTATCATAGGGCTACTCCTCATCTACCGAGGTAGATAGATTCTCTTATTAGTGCAATCCAATTTCTACAATGAACATGCTATAGCCAACATACACATAAGAATTTTGAATGGCTAGGAGATCAAGTTATGGTATAGTCAAACTATAACACATCAAGATGAACTATCGATGCACCTCAGATCAAACAACCATACACACCACTACAGCATCGAGTCAATCATCAATGAGAAGGTAGACATTCTTATGACTACTCGAGATGGTCATGCTCAGTGCCCTCATTCTCTAACAAGTACATGTACACTCACTTCAGTGTCTCCACATTGTAGACTTAAGACACGTCAATCCTAAGAAAGTGATCATACACCAACCTTCCAAATCAATCATCATCCTCGAGATGATCCTACGGTCGGGAGCATTTTATGAGTTAATTATGAAAATTCATGTCTTAAATTTTCAACTCTTGAAAATATGAATTGTCATTACCATTAACTCAAAGGATGTATCACAGATACTTTTAAATACATACTATGATAGAAAAATAATCTATTTATTAATTTATAGTCAAAATTATAAAATTATTCTTAGAAGTGTATTACAAGTGACAGCCAATCTGGCTTCTAGGACATACATCTAACAAACTCCTACTTGATCTAAAGCCAACTGATTACAAATCCAAGTCCCATCTTCTCAAGGTGGGCTTTAATATTCTATTGGCTCAATGGCTTTGTCAGCGGCTCAGCCGCATTATCTATAGTGTTGATACTTTTGACCTCGATGTATCCCTTCTCTAGGTAATTATGGATGAGGTGCTATCGCCGCTCAATTTGATTGGATTTTTAGTGAGACCTCGGCTCCTTAGCTAGGGCTATGGCACCATTATTATCACAATATAGAGAAATGGTATCTGATGGTATCACTCTAAGCTCTGTGGTGAACTTTTTATATCAGAATGCCTTCTTTGTAGCTTTCAATGCAATGATGCACTCTACTTTCATGATGGAATCTACTATCACTATCTGCTTGAAACTTTTTTAGCTGACAGTACCACCATTATAAATAAACAGACTTCCAAATGTCGATTTTCAATCATCTATATTGGACATAAAATTTGAGTCTGTATACCCCTTGATCTAGAGTTCCCCATTACCAAAGACTAGAAATAAATCCTTAGACCTTCTCAAGATTTAAGAATACATTTCATAGAAGTCCAGTGCCCTTTGCCTGGATTTGATTGATACTTGCTCATGATACTCACAACATGGATAATATCAGGTCGTGTACATAGTATGGCATACATGAGTCTCCCTATTACTGAAGGATAAGGGATCTTTCTTATGCATTCAATCTCCTCTGGTGTGTTGGAATACATCTTCTTGGAGAGATGAATGCCATGTCTAAAGGGCACCAATCCCTTCTTGGAGTTTTCCATGCTAAAACTCTTTAGCGCCTCCTCTATGTACATCTTCTGTGAAAGACCCAGCATTCTATTTGGTCTATCTCTATAGACCTTAATTCCTAGAATAAAGGATGCCTCTCCTAGGTCTTTCATAAAGAATTCTTTAGACAACCACATTTTGACTATAGTCATATAGGAATATCATTCCCAATTAGGAGGATTCATCCACGTACAGTATGAGAAAGACAACAGCATCCACTGATCTTTTTGAAAACATAGGGCTCCTTCTTGTTCTTGATGAATCCAAATGATTTGATCACATCATTGAAATGAGCATTCCAGCTTCGAGATGCTTGCTTAAGTCTAGATATAGATCTTTGCAGCTTGTAGATCTTGTAATCAATATCACTGGATGTGAAATCTAGTGACTATTTCATATAGATATCTTCCTCAAGATATCCATTTAAGAATGCCATTTTCATATCCATCTACCATATTTCATAATCAAAATAGGTTGTAATAGCAAGCAATGTGTGGATGGATTTGAGCATGGATACTGATGAAAAAGTATCTTGATAGTCAATGCCTTCGTGCTGACTATATTCTTTCGCTACGAGCCTTGCTTTGAATATCTCTACATTTCCATCGACACCTATCTTTCTATTGAAGATCCATTTACACCTAATAGGTACTATACCTTCAGATGGATCTACCAAGGTCCAAACTTGGTTCGAGCACATTAAGTCAATATCTGACTTCATGGCCTTTAACCATTTCTCGGAGTCGATATCTGATATCGCCTCATCATAGATTTTGGGATCATCACCATGAACCCCTTTTCCTATGAGAAATATTTTCTCTATGTCCTTTGAAATAGTACCTAAGTACCTTTTAGCAAAATAGAAAATTCTTTCTAATCTACGAGGTGGACGAGGTAGTGATTGGATTGGCTCAATCTGATTGGATTCCATAGGTTCCTTGGTTCATGGCTCTTAGGAGACTTTCTTCTCGAGCCTAATCTATCTTTCGATGCTACCATCTTGAATAAATTATTTTTCAAGAAAGATGGCATGTCGACTGACAATCATATTATGATCTTTTGGAAGATAGAAGTAATATCCTAATGACCCTTTAGGATATCCTATGAATCGAGCTCTAAAGAACCTAGACTCTAACTTATCCGTCTGTTGTCTCTTGACATGGGCTGGACAATCCCAAATTCAGAGATGACTCAGACTTAGTTTCTAACCATGCCATATCTCATATGGTATGGTAGGAACGATTTTAGATAGAACCCTATTCAGTAGATATATAGCGGTCAACAGACTATGTTTCCAAAGAAACTCAGAAAGGTCAGTGAAGCTCATCATGGATCAAACCATATCTAATAGGATCCGATTTCTCCATTTTGAAATTTTGTTGAGTTGAGGCATTTCAAGTGAAGTCCACTGAGAGACTACGCTATTATCCTTAAGATAGTCTAGGAATTTTTGACTAAGGTATTTACCTCCTCGATCTGATCGAAGAACCTTAATAGGTTTTTCTATTTATTTTCTACTTTGAGTCTGAATTTCTTAAACTTTTCAAAAGCTTCAGACTTGTATCGCATCAAATACACATACCCGTACCGAGATAAATCACTAGTAAAGATGATGAAGTAGATGTAATTATCTCTGGCTGGCACATTAAATGAACCACATACATCAGTATGTACTAGGATAAGCAGGTCTGTGGCCCTTTTCCCATGTCCCACAAAAGAAAGCTTGATCATTTTGCCATGAAGGCATCACTTATAAGTCGGATATAACTAAAAAATCAATGGACTCAACAGTCCAAATTTCTTCAATTTGTTAACCCTGTCTTCAGCTATATGACCTAGCCTAAGGTGCCTAAGATACCTATCATTTAGACTATCCCTAGGTCGCTTTGATCCTATGGCATTCACATTTTGCTCAATATTAAAAATAGAAATATCAATATGTAATTGATAGAGCGTATTTATAAGGAAACCACTTATAATTTTATTTCTTTCATAAAGAATATTATAATGGTTCTTAAGAAAACTAATTACATAGCCTTTCTATGCTAAACATGAAACAAAAATCAAATTCCTACTTGCTGCAGGCACATAAAAATAGTACCTAAGTACTAAGTCTAATCCTGACGGTAATCATAGAGGATAGGTTTTCATGATCATAGCAGCAACTCTTGCACCAATCTCGATGCATAGGATCATCTCACCATCCCTCAGCCTCTTGTTATCCTCAAGACCCTGCATAGAAGTGCACAAGTGAGCACTAGAACTAGAGTCAAGCACCCAACTGGATGCAGAAGAAACCATAAGATTAGATTCTATAAGGAGCATACCTCTAGAAGGACTTGCCTCCTTCTTATTCTTCAGGCTGGTTAGATAAAGAGGGCAGTTCCGCTTTCAATGGCCGTCAATATTGCAATAGAAATGCTTTTTTTTGTCAGTAGCCTTCTTCTTCGACTTTGCCTTCTTCTTCTTCTTCCCACCATCCATCTTCTGCTTCTTCATGAACTTCTTCTTTCCAAAAGACTTTCTCTTGGAAGAAGTCCACTCCACAGTAAGTACCGAGCCTTTAGAATCTTTCAAAGAAAGCTCAGCAGTAACTAGCATATTCATGAGCTTAGCCAAGGTATTCTGAAATTTTTACATATGGTAGTTCATGATGAACTATCTATATGCATCAGTCAAAAGCTGCAGAATTATGTCAGTCTATGGATTTTGATCTAACTTGACACTGAGCTTCTCAAGCTCTTCTAAGTCCTTGATCATCATCAAATAATGATCTTGGATTAACTGTCCATCATGCATTTGAGTCTTAAATAGTCTTTTAGTGACTTGATATTTGGCCACGCGACTTTGTTCACCAAAAAACTCTTGCAGGTGAGCCAACATTTGGCGGCTAGTCTTAATGTCTTCATATTGGTGTTGGAGCTCATCAGACATTGAGCCTAACATGTAATACCTAGCTTTGTTATCTTCTTCCGTCCACTTCTCGAGAGACACTCTCTGATTAGCAGAAGGATAGGCTGGTAAGGTGGGAGGATCCTATTCCAACACATGAGTCAACTTCTAAAAATCCAAAATAATTTTGAAGTTTCAAAGCTAATCCTTGTAGTTAGGTCCGGTCAGTCTATGGGTGTCCAGGATATAGGCTAGTGGATTGAATGCAGACATTTTTCTATAGAGAGTGAAAGTTTTTAGTTAGATTTTATAATTAAAGTTAATCAATTTATTTAAAAAATTTATTTTTAAATAAATTAGGCTTGCACTATTTATTTGGATCCCTACACTTTCTTGGTAGAGATGCAAAAATCTCCATGATTATTGATTTCTTGTGGATGGTGTGGTCCCACCAACTAACTCACCATCTCACCTAATAATTATTGATGATGGATCAATCGATGAGTGGATAACTCTTGTCCAATGATTCTCTAATCATGGTGCACCCTAACCTAGTCTCTAATTTATGAATCTCACCATGTTTGGAATATTGATCCACTTCTTAGTTAAGTCAGATCCATCATTTGCACAGATTGGATTCATGATTGGATCTCTCATCGAATCCAAAATATTGAGCTCAATCCACCTCCAACCCAAAGCATCCAATGCCTAATAGACATGGTTGCATCTTTTCGATGCAACTGATGTTGGAAATATATCTCAAAGTCAATCATCAGTCTGTTGATGGTTGGACCATATATTTATAATTGTATATGAATTATAAATTAATAAATTTTTTTTTTGATATTTTTCATCATAAATTCTGTTGTTTTCTAACGAACTCTTATGTTGTGATGAAGTTCTTAGAATTATCTAGATTCGGCAAAGAAGGATTTATCATTTAGTCCTTAAATAGTTCACGACCAAATGATACGTTGTTACTTAGGATGATAACGTTTATCAAGTATAGGTCATTGTGTGCCATATAGGTTGGATATCCTCATAACCAAGAAGTATTGAGACACTGATATGGCATGCAAGTGAGATGTATGGATACATCTGCACTGAACGTGATCAACTCCAGAGCTTTTCTCCTATCAAGATTAGCTCTGATGGAATATGGGTATAAATATTTCTCCGACCTGAGATCACCATGATGACTTCCAAGCAACTCATTGTATTTTGGTGCTGGACTATCTAAATTTTTAATTCAGTGATGAAAGATTTTTGAGCACAGTCTAGTACTTATGGAGTTGGTGCGTGTATCAAGATGGGATTGACCACTCTTGATTTTAGGAGCTATGTTCAATTTTGTTTTAATTTAGCAAAATCTTGGCCAAGGTAGTCTTAGTGAGGAGTCATGGGACTAATTGCTTTGAGACATGATATGGATGTATTTTCTAAGGTTGACAGTCTAACCCTGAGTCATCTATTACACAGAGATCATAGGGATGAATTATACGGTAACCATATTCACATAGATTTTGAATGTTGCGATTGCGATTATTCAACCTATTCGAACGTCGGGTACTATTGCTAGATGGTCACTTCGATTAGTATAGAAATTGATTTCTGTGCTACCGGCTTTAGTTTGGACCTATGGAGTCACACACACTAGAAGTTCCTACCTGATCTGATGGCTGGTGACGACTTCCACTCGACTAAGACTCTATGGTCAAGAGTTTCACTGGACTGGGACTCTTTAACCAGGGGTCCTACTGGGTTGGACACTGAGTGTCAATGTCTGGGAGTCTATGGTCAAGAGTCCCACTGGATTAGGACTCTTTGACCAAGAATCCCATAGCTCTGGGACTCTGAGTTCTACATGTCTAAAATTCTATAATTGAGAGGTGGGACTCCATAATCATGAGTTTCACTTATTTCAGACTCTGGGATTAAGAGTCCCACTGGTTTGGGACTCTTCGATCAAGAGTTTCATTTTGATGGGACTCTGTTATCCGGACACCCACTGAATTTGGATCCTAATTTTTTTAGGGATTTTATTAGTAATTTAATCACTAATTAACTTAATTTGATTGGGTAATTATTTTTGGTCCATGTCCAATTGAATTAGTTTCAGTTTGGTCTGACCCGATTAGGTCATTGGTTGACCTAATCGCCGAGGAGGTTTGAACCCTGATTTAATCAGAGATTGGGCTTGATTAATTTCTAATTTTATTAAGATTTAATTGAGCCTAATTAAGGCTAAATGTGTTAGTTTTAAATTAGTCTAATTGGGCCTAACCTATTTTGAATTGGTTGGTTCAATTGGTTCAAGTTTGAATTTCAAAGACTAGTTTGACTAGTCTTCTTTACCTACGCCATTTAACCCACTCCTTCTTAAAAATTTAATCTAATTCTCTCATGACTTATTTCTCATGCACAAAAAAGATTTTTACCAGGTCTCCCATGTTCCAAATGGATAAGGTTTGATTGTTATTTATTTTGATTTGAATGAGATTCAAATTTCGATAAAAAACAATCTCTACCTTATCCATGCGCCACCCTTCTCTTATGCAACACTTTTGCTACATGAGTAAAGGTTTCTCATGATTCCTTTCCATGCAAAGAGGTTGTTGCCCATCCTTTCTCATGTCCCTAAGTGGATGGGATCAGGTGGTTTGAAGGTTGAATTCAAAATGAGTTTGAATTTGGCCTAACAACCAATCCAATCTTTCTCTCCACGTGGTGTATACTCTCTTTGGTGCAAAATAAATAGGAGGAATTTTTGAAACATGAGAGAATAGATCTAAGATTGAGAGAAGACTTCCATGAGCCTCCTGGTGCATGAGAAAAAGTTTTAAAAAATCTTGTGAGGTAAAAGAATAGAGAAAGGCTAACACAAGGTTTCAAGGTGCATTTGATCTAGTATTTTGACCTAGGATTCGGGAATCCATTTTGCAAGCTACGAATGTAGAAAGCCCACAAAACCTTATGGAGAACCTCCTCTACCTCTCTACTATGTCTACCAGTGACCCAGAGCATCCGTGAAGACCGTAGACAAGGATCAAAGGCATTCGATCAAAACAGCCCCTGAAAGACTCCAGTGTCGAGCTAGAACTTGCGTGGGAGCCGATCAAGACTAGGAGCCTTGCGTGGATGATCCGTGTAGGCCAGACACTTGTGTAGCTACATCATGACCAGCAGAACTCCTTGATGATGATCAGATCGTGGTGATCAACTGTCTACAAAAAGGTATTATGTTCTAAATAGGTAGTTGTAGTAAATAGTTCACTACATAGTTTTATTTTTAAATTTATTGATGTATGCATGCATATTATGTTCAGATCATAATGTGTAGGATTAAATAATCTAATATAATCAGTAGATAATTAATTAAATTAATTTTTTTTGCTACTTTTTTGCTATTTTTAAAAAATTTTGAAAATAGTTTAGCAAACCCTGCACTATTTCCTTCAATTGGTATCGAAGCAAAGTTCCTTAAACATGATATGCTTGCATATTTAGATTTAATCTAAATATTAATCTAATAACTTGAGTAATTAGATCTAAAAAAATAAAATTCAGATCGCACGGACTGCAGGTTGTCGTGCTATAGGGTTTACCTCCTATAGTGAAAAGGTTATCCTGGTATGTTGCTGATCTATATCGTTAATCATTAAATTATTAGATGTAATCTAATATTTTTATGATCAAGTTATACTAGGCTTTAATCTAATTTATGATTATAAATGCATAATTAGATAAAGTTTGATTCATGATTTCTTGATTATGTTGTGTACATAGTTTCAGATTAAATCCTATAACTAGTATTGTTTATGAATTTAGATGATTTAATGAGTCGACTCAATTAGTAAACAATGCTAAGTTATAAAGAATCTTTCAAAATTAAAAATATTTTCGAAATGCTAAACCCTAACCCTCAGCCCATAAACTTAATTAAAATTTAAGTATAATGATTTAGTGTCTAAAATTGTGAATTAAGACTTTAAGTCATTAATCATAAACTTATGGGTTATTGAGTTAGCTGAATTAGGTCCATAAACTGAGTTAGACCTAAGGTTAGTTAAAAGATGGATTAATTTAGAGTAATTGATCAAATCTAATTAAATGTTAATTTAGATTAGGTCAAGGACTCTATAGACTCAATTACAATAGTTGTAATTGGTCAAGTCCATGCTTTTAACAAGGATCAAATGGACTTGATTCAAGGCTATGTGGTCGAATCCAAAATTACTAGGTTGGTCAAATTAAAACTAATGAACTGAATGGTATCTAAGGTAAGTTTGGTAGTTTGATCAGTGATTTTTAATTGGAAGCTACTCGCACTGATTCGATCTTTGATGAGTTAATGACATATCCCTTCCACTGATCTTGCTTACCTATTCATCCTGCTGAGTTAGATTTTGATTAGATCACTTGGTGATTTGGGCTAACCCATGTCTTTTAGGTAAATCAGTCTGACTGATTTTGGTGCTCCTATTGCTAGCTTAGATTAGATCTTTTTTCTGACTTAGTGAAGTTAGTGGAAGGATCGAAATTAGCTTGCTGAATTTTCTTAAATTGGTTAACTAAATCCTCTAAAATTATTAGATCCTTAAAAATGAAATAGTTATATAGATAACTAAATCATAGCCTTCCATTAAGTTGAATGATAATGGGTTCATTAGTATAATGATCATTGGAGACCCAAAGTTCTGGTGATTATTGACTAATAAAATTATCATTCATAAAATGATAATTTGGTTAAGTTTTTCTGATGGTGGTTAGGTTGGCCAACCAAAGTCGGGCCTGATCATTTATTGGTTAGATAAGACCAAATGTGGTCATGTTAATGGTTGGACCTAATCAAATTTTTTTAGTAGAGGCCAAAGCCTATTGATTAGGTCTATGAGGCAAAATCAATATTACTAAAAGTTGTTTAGAGAAACAATTGATTTTGAATCTACTCATAGGTGCACATGGGCTGACCAACCAAAATTGGGCTCATATGTAGTCTATGTGGATTCTAGTACCCACTAAGGAATTAAAGTAATTTCTCGAATTGGAGATAAAGGCTACCAATTCGTATAAAATAATGGGAGGACCTTTAGACTAAAAGTTTAAGTCTTTAGGATTAATAATTCATATACTAATTAGATTTATTTTTTTTTTTGTGCAAACATGGCCACTAACCTATCACTCCGATCATTGTTAGACCATGACAAATTAATGGGATCCAACTATGATAGCTGGTATCATAAGTTGAAAATCATCCTGGAGCATGAGCAGATCCTTTATATGGTAACGGATCCAGCACCCGAGGAGCCAGCCTCGAACGCTAGGGGAGCGGTCCAAGACACTTATCAGAAGTGGCTTAATGATTGCACCACCGTTCGATGTATAATGCTAGCGGCAATGAACGACAAGTTTAGCAATAGGTTTGAAAATGTCCAGCCATAGGAGATGCTTCAAATATTGAATGACTCCTTTGGCACGTCGGACGATGTTGAAAGGTACAAAATAAGTTGTGCTATTTTCAACTCTTGGATAAGGGATGGGACCTCAATTATCGATCATATATTATACATGATCAAGATGATTAAGTGTCTTAGCAAGTTGAGCTTTCCCTTGCACAAGCAACTCGATAAGGATGCAAGCCTTAATTCTTTGTCCAAGTCCTTTCTCCTCTTTCTAACTCATTTTAGAATGACAAAGCCTGCAATAAACTACCATGGCTTGTTGGAGTTGCTGCAGAACTTTAAGAAGGATCATCAACTCTATAAGGAGTTGGTGAATGTAGTGGGAGGGTCTTCTTCTGATCATCGATCCTTTAAGAAAGAAAAGAAGAACAAGAAGAAAAATAAGAAGGTGTAGCCGCATGCTGTGATGTCTGCACATGGTCAGACTAAGAAGCATAAGCCCGACCAAAGCTAGAAAGAGTGCTTCTTCTATAAGAAGCAGGAGCACTGGAAGAAAAACTATCCTCTATACATTGCCTCCCTAGACCCGAATAGGTTGAGAAAGAAACAAGTGGTTACTGGGCAAGGTAATTATATAATAACATCTTGCAATTTTTTCTTATTTGATTCTACTGCTTGGGTATTAGATATTGGAAGCCCTTATCATATTTGTAATTCTATGCAGAGCTTATAGGTCAGTAGGAGATTTGATCAAGGTGAGAGGTTCCTGAATGTTGGAGATGGAAGACAAGTTTCAATTCTAGCTTTAGGAATCATAAATATTGTAATCAATTTAAATAAAGTTATTCTTAATGAATGTCATTATTGTCTAACTTTCTTATTGAATATCATTTTTGTAGGACTTTTGTCCATGAATGGTTTTGAAATATCAATAAAAAAAAAATTTATAATATCATTTTGAATGGTGTTATAGTTTTTATTGGATAATTAAATAATAAAATTTATTTACTTTCTATGCCTGTTAATATCAATCCTCTGGTAAGTGTCCTAGAATTAATGATGTGTCTGATGTCTACCTTTGACATTATAGGCTAGGTCATATTAGCAAGAATAGAATTAACAGGTTAGCTTAAGAAGAAATTCTAGAGGTTAGTGATTGTGAGTCACTTTCGACCTATGAGTCTTCTTGGTAAGATGACCAAGTCACCTTTTGTTGGAAAAGATGAACGAGCCAATAAACTCCTGAGTCTAGTATATTCAGATGTATGTGGACCCATGAGCTCAAGTGCCTAAGATGGATATTTCTACTTCATAACCTTCATAGACGACCTATCGAGGTATGGGTATGTCTGTTTAATGAAGCATAAGTCAGAATCATTTAAAATGTTCAAACTATTTTGAAATGAGGTAGAAAAATAAACTAGAAAGAGTATTAAAACTCTTCAATCTAATCGAGGGGATGAGTACCTTTCTAATGAGTTTCTGACATATTTTGGGGAGAACGGGATTCTATCCCAAGGGACCCCTTCTGGAACACCATAATATAATGGTGTGTCTGAAAAGAAAAATCGAATCCTGTTGAGCATAGTTCGATCTATGATGGAGTTTGCTGGTTTGCTGATCTCTCTATGGGGATATACGCTCGAGTCAGCTTGTTACATTCTAAATAGGGTTCTAAGTAAATCTGTTAATAAAACACCATATGAGATATGGATAGGGTGTAAGCCAATGCTTTCACACCATAGGGTTTGGGGGTGTTTGGCTTATATTAAACATTTGATAATAGACAAGCTTGGACCTAGGTCTGATAAATATAATTTTATAGGTTATCCAAAAGAAATCAAAGGATACTACTTCTACCTTACTGATGAGCAAAAAGCATTTTTTAGCCTTAAGGCAGCCTTTTTAGAAAATGAGTTCCTTGGTGAAGGAACTAATGCCTCTAAGGTCGAACTTGATGAAGTATGATAGATGGAAAAATGGACACAAGTTGTTAAATCTGAGCTAGATCTGATTAGATTAGATCCAGAACCCATTGTAGATGCACCCTTAAGGCGATCTAGTTGAGTACCATGTCAACTGGTCAGATACTATGATTTTCTGGTTCGGGATGGGGATCCTATTGAACTTGATGAGAACGATCAGGACCCAATCACCTTTATGGATGCAATGTAGAGATCTGACTTTGAGAAATGGCTTGAGGCAATAAAATTCAAGATGGAATCCATGAAGGTCAACGATGTATGGATATTGGTTGACCCATCTGAAGGGGTAAAACCCATAGGGTGTAAGTGGGTCTTCAAAAGAAAAAAAGACATAGACGGAAAGATGGAGACCTATAAAGTCCATCTGGTTGCCAAGAGGTATCGTCAATATTATTGTATTTACTATAACAAGATGTTCTCTCTTGTAGCAATGCTCAAATTCATTCGGATAATGCTTGCCATAGCTGCCCATCTGGATTATGAAATCTAGCAGATGGATGTGAAAATAGCTTTTCTAAATGGAGAGCTAGATGAAGAGGTGTATATAATACAACCTAAAGGTTTCACATTCATAGATGAGTCTAAGGTGTGTAAGCTTTAGAGGTCCATTTACGGACTAAAGTAGGCATCTCGGAGCTGGAACATTCGATTTGATAGAACAATCAAAATGTATGACTTCATTATGAACGAAGAGGAGCCCTGCATATATAGATGGGATAATGGTCCAGCAATAGTATTCCTAGTATTGTATGTGGATGACATTCTCTTAATCGAGAATGATGTTCCTGCATTACAAGGAATAAAGATCTGGCTTTCATCACAATTCTCCATGAAAGATCTGGGAGAAGCTTCCTACATCCTAGGGATTAAGATCTATAGAGATAGATCTAAAAGATTGCTTGGATTATCCTAATCTACATACATTGATACTATGCTGAAACGATTCAACATGTAGAATTTCAAGAAAGGCTATCTACCGATAGACCATGGAATTTCTCTTTCAAAGAGGGATTGTCCAACAATACCTCTAGACAGAGAGCGTATGAATAGAATACCATATGCTTCTGTAGTAGGTTCTATAATGTATGCTATGATACGTACGCAACCAGATGTAGCATACTAACTAGGTGTAGTGAGTAGATACTAATCTAATCCAAAAAAAAATCATCGGAAGTTTGTTAAAACCATCCTGAAGTATTTAAGAAATACTAAGGACCAATGGCTTGTATATGATGAATCGGACTTAAAACTTGTGGGGTTCACAGACTCTAGTTTTCAGTCTGATCATGATGATAGCAAGAGTGTGTCGGGATATATATTTACCTTTAATGATGGGGCCGTCTGCTGGAAGAGTTCCAAGCAACACGGTATGGCCGATTCAATTTGTGAGATGGAGTATGTCGCTACATCAGATGCTGCCAAAGAAGCGGTATGGCTAAGAAAATTTATCACCGAGCTCGGAGTAATACCCTCCCTTAATGGTCTAGTTCTGCTCTTTTGCGACAGCTTTGGAGCCATTGCTCAAGCAAAGAAACTAAAGACACACCAGTGGATGAAGCATATTCTGTGCCGCTACCATCTTATCCGAGAGATTATGGATTGAGGTGATGTCGACTTTCAAAAGAACAATGGAAAGGAGAACCTTGTTGACCCATTCAATAAAGCTATTGTGGTGAAGAAGTTCAACAACTTTAAGTCGAAGATAGGTATTAGATATTGCATCAATTGGCTTTAGTTCAAGTGGAAGATTATTGGAAAGATGTCCCAAAGTCAATCATCAGTCTGTTGACAGTTGGGCCATATATTTATAATTGTATATGAATTATAAATTAATAAAAAAAATTTTTTGGTATTTTTCATCATAAATTTTATTTACTAATGAACTTCTGTGTAATAATGAAGTCCTTAGGACTATCTAGATTCAGCAAAGAAGAATTTATCGTTTAGTTCTTAAATAGTTCACGACCAAATAATACGTTGTTACTTAGGATGACAACATTTATCAAGTATAGGTCGTTGTGTGCCATATAGGTTGGTTGTCCTCATAATCAAAGAGTGTTGAGATACTGATATGGCATGCAAGTGAGATGTATGGGTACATCTACACTAAACATGATCAACTCTGAGGCTTTTCTCCTATCAAGATTAGCTTCAATGGAATATGGGTATAAATATTCCTCCGATCTGAGATCATCACGGTGACTTTCAAGCAACTCACTGTGTTTTGGTGCTGAACTATCTGAATTTCTAATTCAGTGATGGAAGATTTTTGCACACAATCAAGTACTTATGGAGTTGGCACGTGTATCAACATGGGATTAACCACTCCTAATTTTAGGATCTGTGTTCAATTGTGCTTCAATTTAGCAAAACCTTGGTCAGGATAGTCTTAGTGAGGAGTCATGGGACTAATTGCTTTGAGATACGACATTGATATATTTTCTAGGATTGACAGTCTAACCTTGAGTCATCTATTACACAGAGATCATAGGGATGAATTATACGGTAACCATATTCGTGTAGGTTCTGAATGTTGTGATTGTGATTATTCAATCTATCCAGACATCGGGTACCATTGCTAAATAGTCACTTCGATTAGTATAAAAATTGATTTTTGTGCTACTAACTTAGATTTGGACCTATGGAGTCACACACACTAGAGGTTCTGATCTGATCTGATGGCTAGTGAAGAGTCTCACTCGACTGAGACTCTATGGTCAAGAGTCCCACTGGACTGGACTCTTCGACCAGGGGTCCTACTGGTTAGGACACTGAGTCTCAATGTCTGAAAGTCTGTGATCAAGAGTCCCACTGGACTGAGACTCTTCGATCAAGAGTCTCATAGCTCTAGAACTCTAAGCCCTATATGTATGGAACTCTGTGATTGAGAGTTGAAACTCCATAATCATGAGTTCCACTTGTTTCAGACTTTGGGATCAAGAGTCCTACTAGTTTGGGACTCTTCGATCAAGAGTTTCATTTTGATGGGACTCTATTATCCGAACATCCATTGGATTTGGACTCTAATTTTATGAAAAGTTTTATTAGTTATTTGATCACTGATTAACTCAATTTGAAAGAGTAATTATTTTTGATCCAAGTCCAACTAAATTGGTTTCAGTTGGGTCTGACCCGATTAGGTCATTGGTTGACCTAATCGCTAAGGAGGTTTGAACCCTGATTTGATTAGAGATTGGACTTGATCAATTTCTAATTTTATTAAAATATAATTAAGCCTAATTAAGCCTAAATGTGTTGGGTTGAAATTAGTCTAATTGGGCCTAACCTATTTTGAATTGGTTGGTTCAATTGGTTCAAGTTTGAATTTCAAAGACTTGTTTGACTAGTCTTCTTTCCCTGCGCCATTTAACCCATGCCTACTTAAAAGTTTAATCTAATTCTCTCATGGCTTATTTCCCACACACAAAAGAGATTTTGACCAAGTCTCCCACATTCCAAATGGATAAGGTTTGGTTGTTATTTATTTTGATTTGAATGAGATTCAAATTTGGATAAAAAACAACCTCTTCCTTATCCACGCACCACCCTTCTCTTGTGTGACACTTTTGCCTACACAAGAAAAGGTTTCTCATGATTCCTTTCCATGCAAAAGTGGTTGTCGCCCATCCTTTCTCACATCCCTAAGTGGATGGGATCAGGTGGTTTGAAGGTTGAATTCAAAATGAGTTTGAAATTGGCCTAACAACCAACCCGATCTTTCTCTCCACGCGGTGTCTACTCTCTTTGGTGCAAAATAAATAGGAGGAATTTTTGGAACATGAGAGAATAGATCTAAGATTGAGAGAGGACTTTCATGAGCCTTCTGGTGCATGAGAAAAAGTTTTAAAAAATCCCATGAGGTAAAAAAAATAGGGAAAGGCTAGCACAAGATTTCAAGGTGCATTTGATCTAGTGTTTTGAACTTGGATTTGGAATCTATTTCACAAGCTACGAGTGTCGAAAGCCCACGAAACATTGTGAAGAACCTCCTCTTCCTCACTACTACATCTGCCAATGACTTGGAGCATCCATGAAGCCCATAGATAAGGATCGAAGGTGTTCAATCAAATCCTGCACTATTTTCATAATGTGTAGGGTTAAATAATCTAATATGATCAGTAGATAATTAATTAAATTAATTATTTTCTACTGCTTGTTAACTATTTTTGAAAAATTTTGAAAATAGCTTAACAAATCATGTACTATTTTCTTCAACTGAACCACTGTATCGAGCTAAGAACAATCAACCCCGGAAAGGGCTCGCACATCTATAATGGTGGAAGATCTTAGACTTAATATTTTCTTATGGAGATTTAATTTAGGTCTCTTTAAACTTGACTTGACTTAGTCATAATAAATATGACTAACCTAGTGGCATGGGTTAGCTCAAATTGTTAGCCACCTTAAATCAGAACTGGATCGATATAAATGGCCAGATAAGCGAGACTGGTGGAAGGGATACGCCATTAACTCGATAAGAATGCATTCAGATTGAGTAGCTCTTAATTAAAAACTAGTCAATTATATCTGCCAGACTTACCTTAGATACCAAATTATTGAATCAAAACTAATTAGGTTAGCCTACAATCCAGGCTTGAATCATGAAGCCAAATTAAGTCTTGACTTGATCGAGTCACATCTCAATGTGATTCGATCTTGACCCAAACTTAATCCTATTATGTTAGTCAAATTTAAGCTTTCTTTGATCCCACTTAACCAACTCTTAATTCAGTTTGATCAACCACTAGACTTAATTGAGCTACCCAAGTCTGAACCCAATTTTATGAATATATCTTAAATCTAAAAATTCATAACTTTTAGACCTAATTAATTTTATCACTTAATTCTTAATTAAGTTTTGGATTCATGAACAAAACATGTAATAAAAATTCTAGGATTTTAGGATTTAGAGTTTTGTAGAAAAATAAGTTCTAATTTCTAATTAAGGATGAACGTGCAGCACCCCTACACGCCATAAGAACACCCCATTGAATGGAAGGAGAGGGTCTTTAAACCCTACTTTGTTCTTATGATCAGATGACCATGGGGAACTCCTTAATCAAAAATATAATTTTTTACTACAAAACTAGTTAGATCATATATCACATATAAAAAGATCTAACCAATAAATGTCTTACATACATCTCATGTATCATCAATATGCATACTTTTAGATCTAAAATATCATATATTAAATCTAAAAAATAAAATTTTAAATTTGATCATATAAAATATAAAACTATTCTAGACATCTTATAGAACTATTCTATGACTAGTCTAAGCATAAATCTTTCATAACTCATATGAATAAATCAATAATTAAAAAATTATTTCTTATTTTTAGATCTGATTACAATAATTATAACATCAAAAAAATAAAAATTAAATAAACTTAAAATTATATTTAATTAAAATAAATACATGATCATACTAGATTATACATAGAACTATTCTATACCTAGTCTACTCATGCATCTTATACATATTAGATCTAAATTATTTCATTTTTAATTTTCTAATTTTAGATCTAATTATATATGATGTGATATCTAAAATCTTTTAATATTAGATCATAAATAAAAATAAAATCAGATCTAAGGTAGATCTAAAGAACTGCTAACGTAGCTCTGATACCATTTGAAGGAAAAATCTTATTTTCTACCGTAGGATCGTGCAGATCTAATCAGAACTAAGATGACTTTTACTAAAAATTTTTAAATGATTAGGTCTGATCTAAGAGTTCTTAGATCTGATCATGATGATCTAATATTAAAAATTAAAATAAAAATTAAATCAGATTTAATATCATACCTTGTTTGGGTAATCTGATTACCCTACGATTATCCTGATGTTTCCTGAGGTTCTGGAAGGAGCCATGCATGTGCCCAGCCTCTATCGGTATCCACTTGAGAAGGATCTAGAAGTATTCTCCTTATAAATCTTTTCTTTAAAGATAAGATCTGAATCTGATCTGAAAGTCCAACAAAAAATTTCTAAAGGCAGCATGTTCGTCTCATGAACACCATCGTGTAGATGCTAAACTCTTCATAAATTTGATTAGATCTTCTTCTCAGATTTATGTCTAACTTTTTAGACATGTAGAAGAGAGAGAGAGAGAGAGGATAGAGAGGGTGTGGGATATCTAGAATGACATCCTTTGGGTATGAAAAATATTTCTACGTGAAGAGCCTTAGCGCAAGGGTTCTTATACAAAAGCATAGCACCAAATTAGAGTCCCTCTTTGACCAAAATCCTTATTTTCCTGACCATTAGGATATCTGAACCTGATATCCATGAAAAATGCCTAGATCCCATCTAATTTTGACAATAAAAATCAGTATGGAAGGTGGCAGCATGAGTAGATAAGGAAGAGTCCACTACGCCTAGGACTCTTCCCTTAAGAGTTTGATCCAAATCAAACTCTATCATAACTTAGTCTAGATACCTTCAAAAATTATAAAATTTAGTACACCCAATATATTATTCATTCTCTATAACATATCCAAAAATTAGATTAAAATAATTTCTAAAACATTTTCTAGAAGCATCTGATCAGGTGACCCTTAATTCTCTCAAATAGGTCAACTTTTGATCCTAGTTCAATTTGACTATGAATGAATTTAATTTCTACAATTAATCTGATCTAGACTTATTTCAATCAGATAAAAATAAATCTATTTAAAATACAAGAATGAGTCAAATCAAATTTGACTTGGTTGCGATGAATCAGAAAGATTTCAGAAGGAGAAAGTCAGGCTTAATCGTGTGTTAGCATGACTACCTTGAACCTGATTAGATCTAATCCGAATCAATTAAATAGGGTTAGCATAATTGATGATATCCAAACTCAAACCCTTGTTTGTGTGATCTAGTTAGATTCAATTCTATATGGTAATGAGATATGTCACAATCTCCATCATCGACATCATCGAGACACCTTTCGATGGATGAACTTTTTTGATTCATATAATTAGAATGATTGATCATCAAAATCATTTTAATTGCTCTTAAAATTTACTAATGACACATAGCAGTATATGATGGCAATCCATCAGAACTAAAAATAAACCTCTCGATGTAGTTACCTGTGTGATTGGGTTCTTCTATCTTGAGCCCTGATAGGATTTGTGTTAAGATGAACTCGTCAAACCCAATATCCGTCATATGAATTAATCATTCGATTCAAGTCCAATGTGAAATCCTAATAAAAACCCTTTCTATCATCTTCACTCTACCATGGCCATGGTCTTAAGGAATCAATCTCATGATTATCATAGGGCTACTCCTTATCTACCGAGGTAGATAGATTTTCTTATTGGTGCAATCTAATTGCTACAATGAATATGCTATAGCCAACATACACCTTAGGATTCCGAATGGCTAGGAGATCGAGTTATGATATAGTCAAACCATAACACCCTCAAGATGAACTACCGATGCACTTCAGATCAAAGAACCATGGACACTACTATAGCATCGAGTCAGTCATCAATGAGAAGATATACTTCCTTACGACTACTCGAGGTAGTCATGCTCAGTGCCCTCGTTCTCTAACAAGTATCCGTACTCTCACTTTAATGTCTTCACAGCATTGAATCAAGACACGTCTATCCTAAGAAAGCAATCATACACTAACCTTCCAGATCGATCACCATCCTCATGATGATCCTACAATTGGAAGCATTTTATGAGTTAATTATGAAAATTCATGTCTTAAATTTTTAACTCTTGAAAGTATGAATTATCATTACCATTAACTCAAAGGATGTATTACAGACACTTTTAAATATACACTATGATAGAAAAATAATTTATTTATTAATTTATTATCAAAATTATAAAATTACTCTTAGAAATATATTACAAGTGACAATAAATCTAGCTTTTAGGACACACATCTATTGTTAGATATATGTGCCCTAGAAGCCAGAATTGGCTGACACTTGTAATACACTTCTAGGGGCAAAATTATAATTTTGACTATAATTAATGAAATGGGTTATTTTCTATCACACATGTGTATTTAGTGTCTGTGATACATCCTTTGAGTTAATGGTAATGATAATTCATATTTTCAAGAGTTGAAAATTTAAGACATGAATAATCATTATTAACTCATAAACAGCTCCCGACCATAGGATCATCACGAGGATGGTGATTGATCCGGAAGGTTGGTGTACGATCGCTTCTCTTTAGTAGATGAGTCTTGAGTCTACGGTGTGGAGACACCGGAGCGAGAGTACAAGTACTCGTTAGAGAACGAGGGCACTGAGCGTGACCACCTCGAGTAGTCATTAGGAAGTCTACCTTCTCGTCAATGACTGACTCGATGCTGCAGTAGTGTGTCTGGTTCTTTGACCTGAGATGCATCGGCAGTTCACCTTGAGGGTGTTATAGTTTGACTACACCATTACTCGGTCTCCTAGCCATATGGAACCCTGAGGTGTATGTTGGCTATGACATGTTCATTGTAGGAACTGGATTGCATCAAGATGGGATCTATCTACCTCGGTGGTAGAGGAGTAGCCCTATGATGATCATGAGAATCAAGTCCAGAAGCCCATGGCCATGGCAGAGTGAAATAATAGAAAGAGTTTCTATTTAGATTTTCACATTGGACTCGAATCGAATGATTACATCATATGACAGAGACTAGGGTTTGACGAGTTCACCTTAACCCTAATCTGATCGGGGCTCAAGATAGAAGAACTTAATCACACAGGTAGCTGCACCAAGAGGTTCGCATTCAGCTCTGATGGGTTGCCACCATATACTGCTAGGTGTCACTGGTGGATTTTGGGAGCAATTAGAATGATTTAGATGATCGATCATTCTAGCTGTTCGAATCAGAAGAGTTCTGATCCATCGAAAGGAGTTTCGATGATGTCTATGATAGAGATCATGACATATCCCATTACCATACAGAACTGAACCTAACTGGGTCACACAAACAAGGGTTTGAATCTGGTGATCATCAATTGAACTGATCTAGTTCAATTGATCTGAATGAGATTCAATTAGGTTCAAGGAAATCGTGCTAGCACTCGATTGAACCTAACGTTCTTCTTTTACTATCATAAATAAGTTGTCCTGACTGAGCCAAAGGAGTTTGTGCTCAATCAGAGGCCTTCATATGGTCTGACTGGAGGTTGTCCAAGTCAGAATAGGTTGTCTTATTTGTAAGACATTACCTGCCATTTTTGGTCACCTGCCATTTCTTGTTCTTTGACTTTGGTCAAAAGTCTACCTTTGACTGGTCAAACGTTGACCATTCACCCTTTGACTTTTGACCACATGTCATGCACCTATTGGAGAGCTGGTGGGGGCCTGTCCCCCTGCCAGAACCTGGCAAGGAGAAGGGCGCACGCCAAGGGTGGCGTGAGCCCAAGTAGGAGGCGCCTAGGAGTCCTTGTTGGACAAGGACTCCACCTCCCTTTTGGATTCCAATCAGAGTTCTACTAAGAATCCAGTTTGACTGGTCTTAGGCGCCCTCTAAGGAGGAATCCAGGGGTCTCTATTCCAACCAATCAGATTTAGATCTGATTTCACAAAGGGTTGTGATTGGTTGAGAGGAAGAGGAGTTGGATCACAAGAGGTCTATAAATAAGACCCTGCGCCCAACCCTAATTCCAATAGAGATTTCCCACGCCCCAAGGCTGCCTCTCCCCTCTTCCTCCATGCCTAAACTTCTTCTCCTCTTGCTCTCCACGTCCAAAAGGTGTTTTGGACTTAGTTTGGTGCGATTCAGATCAAGGAAAGGCGATCAAAAGCAAGAAGGCTGCGCTGCTGCAAAAGGACGACTGCAGATCTTCAAAAGAGTTTTGAAGATCCTCCAGATCAGATCCAGATCTGATTTTTGGAGGTGTGATAGAGAAGAAGAGGATCTCCAGATCCAACCCGAGTGGATACCGGTAGAGGCCAGGCGCTTGCGTGGCTAAGATCCAGAACCTTCCGCTGCAATCAGGATCATCTACAGGGTAATAGGATTACCCAAATCAGGTAAATTGAATTTGATTTAATTTATCTTTGTTTTATTTTATTTATTAAAATAATAAGAATCAGATCTGAAACATATCAAGATCTGATTGAGATCAAGAGAAAATTTTTGAAATATATCTCTTGATCTAATCAGATCTGGACGAACCTGGACCGGGAAATCAGGATTTCCCTTCAACTGGTATCAGAGCCATGGTTCTAAGATTGTTTAGATCTGATTTTAATTTTATTTTAATTAGAAAATAAAGTGATTTTCAGATGTCACATGAGATGTGATCAGATCTGAAATCAAAAAAATTAAAATTAAATGATTTGGATCTAAGAACATGAAGATATGCATGACTAGTTCTAGAATAGAATAGTTCTATAGAATAGTTTTGCATGTCTTTGATTTAATCTGATTAAATCATATTTTAGATCTTCTTATTTACTATTTTTCTGATATTATAAGTGTTATAATAACATCTGATAAACAGCAAATAAAAATTATTTAATTTTAAATATCATATGAGATATGATAGATGCATGACTAGACTAGTTGTAGAATAGTTCTACATAATTGTCTAGATTAGAATTTATTTTGATTAGATCAATTTAAATCTAATTTTTTAGATTATTATGTGATAATTTAGATCTGAAAACATGCATGATTTGATACATGAGATGTATGCAAAATATGCCTTGATTAGATCTAAATTTGTATATGAGATATATGATATAGATCTATAACTGTTTTGTAGATATTACATGTTCCTGATTAAGGCGTTCCTCTTGGCCGTCCGGTCATAAGAACGAAGAAGGGTTTAAAGGCCCTCTCTTCCCATTCGATGGGGTGTTCTTATGACGTGTAGGGGTGCTGCGTGTTCGTCCTTAATCAGAAACCCAAAACTTACTTTCTGCAAAACCCTAGATCCTGAAACCCTAGGATTTATTGTGCATATTTTGTTTATGAACCCAACTTAATTAAGAATTAAGTTTATGGAATATTAATTAGGTCTAAAATTGAGAATTTCAGATCTAAGACATATTCATAATACTGGGTTCGGGCTTGGGTAGCTCAATTAGGTCTAAGCGGTTGATCAAACCGAATCAAGAGTTGGTTAGATGGGATCAACAATGCTTAAATTGACCAGCCTAATAGGATTAAGTCTGGGTCAAGATCGAGTCACGATCAAGCAAGACCTAATTAGGCTCAGAGGTTAGAGTCTGGATTGTAGGCTAACCCAATTGGTTCTGACTCAACAATTTGGTGTCTAAGGTAAGTTTGGCACAGACGACCGACTGGTTTTTAATTGGAAGCTACTCGACCTGAATGCGTTCTTGTGCGAGTTAACGGCATATTCCTTCCACCGGTCTCACTTACCTGGCCATATCTGTTGACACAGTTCTGATCTGAGGTGGTCAATAATCCGAGCTGACCCATGCCACTAGGTTAGTCATAATTGTTATGACTAAGCCAAGTCTAGTTTAATGAGACCTGAATCAATTCTCCCTAAGAAAAGATTAAGTCTGAGGTCTTCCACCATTGTAGATGTGCGGGCCCTTCCCGGGGTTGATTGTTCTCGGCTGGATACAGTGGCTCAGTTGCACCGGGAAGATGCAACCATGTCTATTAGGCATTGGATGCTATGGGCTGGAGGATGAGTTGGGCTCAATATTTCGGATACGGTGAGAGACTCAATTAGGAACCCAGTCTATGCAAATGGTGGGTCTGACTTAACTAAGGAGTGGATCAATATTTCCGGATACGGTGAGATTCATGAATTAGAGACCAAGTTTGGGTGCACCATGATTAGAGAATCATTGAACAAGAGTTGTTCACTCATTGGCTAACCCATCACCAATAACTGTTAGGTGAGGTGATGAGTCAGTTGGTGAGACCGCACCACCCACTAGAAATCATTCAATCATGGAGATTTTCGCATCTCTACAGAGGGAGTGTAGGGATCCGAGAAAATAGTGGGAGCTAATTTGTTTAAAAATAAAATTCCCTAAACAAATTGGTCAAGTCAAAATTACAGTATCTAACTAGAATCTTTGACTCTCTACAGGAAAATGTCTGCGTCCAACCCATTGGCACGTATCCTAGACACACATAGACTGACTGGACCCAATTATAAAGATTGGCTCAGGAACTACAAAATTGTTTTGGGTTCAGAGAAGTTAACCACATGTTTTGGACCAGGACCCTCCCACCTTACCAGCTCGTCCATCCACTGAACAGAGAGCGTCTCTGGAAAAATGGATTGACGAAGATAATAAGGCCAGATATTACATGTTGGGCTCGATGTCTGATGAGCTCCAGCGCCAACATGAAGATATCGGGACTGCTCGCCAAATGTTGGCTCACCTGCAGGAGATGTTTGGTGAACAGAGTCGCGCAGCCAAATATCAAGTCACGAAATGACTTTTTAAGGCTAAGATGCGTGATGGGCAGTCAGTCCAAGATCACTGTCTGACAATGATCAAGGACATGGAAGAGCTTGAGAAGCTCGGTGTGAAGTTGGACTTGGATCTGCAGAACGATATTATTCTGCAATCCTTGACTGATGCATATGGGCAATTCATCATGAATTACCACATGCATAAACTTCAAAATTCCTTGGCCGAAGTTGATGAATATGCTGGTTACCGCTGAGCTTTCTATGAAAGGTTCTAAAGGCTCAGTTCTTGCTATGGAACGGACTTCTTCCAAAAGAAAGTCTTATGGAAAGAAAAAGAAGTCTGTGAAAAAGCAAAAGGTAGAAGGATCAAAGAAGAAGAAGGCAGAACCGAAGAAGAAGGTCGATGGCAAAGGAAAGTGTTTCCATTGCAACAGCGACGGCCATTGGAAGCGGAACTGCCCTACTTACCTGGCCACCCTGAAGAACAAGAAGGAAGGTCCTTCTGGAGGTATGCTCGTTATTGAGTCTAACCTTACGGTTTCTTCTGCATCCAGTTGGGTGCTTGACTCTGGTTCTAGTGCTCATCTGTGCACTTCTATGCAGGGTCTTGAGGATAGCAGGAGGCTGAGGGATGGAGACATGATCCTACGCATCGGTAATGGAGCAAGAGTTGCTGCAGTAGCCGTGGGAACAT